>PVJN01060872.1:0-11453 GCA_004026805.1 Lasiurus borealis
CAAAATGATTCACAACTAACTTTAAAATACCAATACTACTGAGTTTAAAATCTTCAATTTACAAAAACAAATATTCTACACACACGTCAGGAACATTTCTGTACTGTAAATCTTGTGGCTTTACATACCATTAATATGCTAAGGACTCTTAACTTCAAATTTCTAGCTCAAATTACTCCCCTTAATTGGACACATGTCTATCCACTTGCCTTCTTAGCATTGTTACTTGGATATCCAACAGGCACCTCAAACTTAACATATTCAAAGCTGGGCTCCTGCCCTTTTCTCCTACCTTGCACATCCCTAATCTGCGCCATTTGGTAAATGGCAGCTCCATCTTTCCAGACAGGTAGGTCAAAAATCTTGATAACATGTTTGCCTCTTCTCCCTTCACATCCAACAGCAAATCCTATCTTGACTCTATTTTCAGATTATATCCAGCATCTAGCCACTTCTTACCACTTCTTCTGCCTCCACCATCATTTTCCTCTGGGATCATCACAGTAAACTCCCAACTAGTCTCCAGCTCCTGCCCAACCTAATCACCACACAACAGCTGGAGTGATTCTCTTTTTTCCCCATTGATTTTTTACAGAGAGGAAGGGAGAGGGATAGAGAGTTAGAAACATTGATCAGCCGCCTCCTGCACAACCCCCACTGGGGATGTGCCTGCAACCAAGGTACATGCCCTTCGCTGGAATTGAACCTGGGACCCTTCAGTCCTCAGGCTGATGCTCTATCCACTGAGCCAAACCAGTTAAGGCTAGCATGATTCTTTTACTAGGTAAATCCACTCATGTCACTCTTTTTTTTTTAATTGATTTTTTACAGAGAGAAAGGGAGAGAGATAGTTAGAAACATCGATGAGAGAGAAGCATCGATCAGCTGCCTCCTGCACACCTGCTACTGGGGATGTGCCCACAATTAAGGCACATGCCCTTGACCGGAATCGAACCTGGGAGCCCTCAGTCCGCAGACTGACTCTCTATCCCTGAGCCAAACCAGTTCTGTGGCCCAAAGCCCCACAGGCTTACCACCTTACTCAGATTAAAACCCAATGCCTTATAATGGCCAAATTGCCCTAAACCTCATATCCTACAACTCAAATTCTCACTGGTCTTCAAACAGATCTGATTTATCTGATCCCTGGGTTCTTGCTCATGACTCTCTCTGCTTGTAATCCTTATCATCCAGTTATGCAAGACTCCCTTACTTTCTTGGCTCATTAGTGATGCCTTCGCTGACTACCTCCCAAACACTATCATCCTCAGGTACATGTTTATACTTATCTGTCTTGCCCTTGTTCACTTCACAAAGGCGGGAATTTTGGGTTAGCTATGTGTAGACTATAAGCTGAACATGCCAGAAATGCCAAATCTGACAAAAAATATAGCAAAAGTAGTAATCCTATATAAAAAAGGGGTAATATACAAATTGACCGAACAGTGGAACAACCGGTTGCTATGATGCACACTGACCACCAGGGGGCAGACACTCAATTCGGAGAGCCCTGAGTCGGGTTCATAGCTGGCAAGCACAGCAGTTGTGGTAGCAGTGCTAAGGATGTCTGACTGACGGCTTAGGCCCGTTCCCTAAGGGTTCCTGGACTGCAAGAGGATGCAGGCTGGGCTGAGGGACCCTCACCCCTGTCAATGCATAAATTTCCGTGCACTGGGCCTCTAGTTAATATATATAGAGGCACATTATTTTCCTTATTTTTTAAATATATTTTATTTCTTTTTTTCAGAGAGGAAGGAAGAGGGATAGAGAGTTAGAAACATCAATGAGAAAGAAATATCAATCAGCTGCCTCCTGCACACCTCCTGCTGGGGATGTGCCCACAACCTAGGTACATGCTCTTGATGGGAATCGAACCTGGGACCCTTCAGTCTGCAGGCTGATGCTCTATCCACTGAGCCAAACTGGTCAGAGCTAGGCACATTATTTTCAATAGTTATTATTATAATATACATTACCACTCTTTTTTATTAATAAATTTTTTCCATCAGTATTTCCTTCTATCTTTAATTTTTAAAATATGTTTTATTTTTTATTTATTTATTTATTTGTTTATTTATTTATTTATTTTTTAGAGAGAGAGAGAGAAAGGAAGGGAGAGATATAGAGTGAAACATGGATGAGAGAGAAACATCATTGAACAGCTGCCTCTTGCATGCCTCCCATAGGGGATTGAGCCGGCAACCCAGGCATGTGCCCTAACTGGGAATCAAACCAGTGGCCTCTTGGTTCCTAGCTCAACACTCAACTGCTGAGCTGCACCTGCTGGGCTCATCCTACCTTTCAGATTCCTTGTTCTTCTACTGCCAATTTTTCTCTCCTGAAACCAAAGTCTTTCTCACAAAGCCACAGCTTTAATCTCAGGCTAATCCAAATGAAGGATTTATAAAGAGTCTGTCTCTACTACAATGCCCTTATCTATTTTCTCTACGCACCGGTCAGACTTTTACTGAGTTCCTTCTTTATTTATTTCTCTTTAACTTTTTGTTTTCCTTTGCAAGCTATCCCTTACATTGCCATTTGCTTTCGTTTTTGTGGTTGGGTTACCTTCAAGATTAGGACAAAAGGTCTTCAGTTTTGTGTGGGAGTCAACTAGAGTTTTCTCTACCTATTAGAGGCCTGATGCACGAAAATTGTTGCAAGAATAGGCCTTCCCTCCTCCAGCTGCCGGCACCGGCTTCCCTCTTTCAGGTGCTGGCAGGTACTCAGAACCCAGGCTGCTTCCCTCTGCCCCCTACTTGGTCAAGAAGGACATCCGGAATGACTTTTGGTCTAATTAGCATTTTACCCTTTTATTATTATAGAATTGCTTCTTTTTTTAAAAAAATGTATTTTATTGATTTTTTTACAGAGAGGAAGGGAGAGAGATAGAGAGTTAGAAACATTGATGAGAGAGAGACATTGATCAGCCGCCTCCTGCACACCTCCCACTGGGGATGTGCCTGCCACCAAGGTACATGCCCTTGGCCGGAATCAAACCTGGGACCTTTCAGTCTGCAGGCCGACCCTCTATCCACTGAGCCAAAGAGGCCTCAGCTAGAATTGCCTCTTTGTTAGACACCCTCACACTATTATTTTTGAGTTCTGGATACCATAGCTCTTTTACTCTATTGTAACTTTGTTACTTTTTGCCTTTTCAAAGTCTTCTCACAAAATGTAGACCTCTCGATCTTTTTCTCTATTCTAGTTAAACTAACGGCACACCAAATATAGAGCCAGAAAACATCTAAGCCTGTGCGTCTCCTCCATACTGGCTCCTAGAGTGTTCTAGGAATCTGTAAGGGAATCGTGGGTTACCACGACCATTGAGGGGAAAGGGAGAGGGTAGCATGTAATTGGAATGCTAGACATCTGCAGTGCAACAAACTTACACAATACAATATTGTCCCATGTTCTGTCAGACTTTTCAATGTCCTGCCAGACACCTACTCATGTGTCTAAGGACTAGACTCTAACTCCATTAGGCTGATGCCAAGCTATTCCTTTTCAAGTTTTAATATGGACTAAAACGTCTAAGAATTCCTCTGTGCAAAAAACAACGGAAAATTATACTTTGATATAGTCAGACTTTACCAAGAAGTTGTGCCCTAGTTGGAAAAACCATGCCACCCACAGAAAGGCCTGCTGATGCTTGAGGAATCGGTAGAACACCCCTACTGCAATTGTATCTTTTGCATGTACAGTTATTGTGTATGCATGCCAGCAAATGACACTTTGTATTTTCCTACTATAGACATTTTAACTTTTATATCTTGAATTATATACTATCTTGCTATTTTGCCGTGTTTCTCATTTACATACAACTGGGATGCTATTTTTTTGAGGGGGGCATATGGGTGGGTTATATTACCCATAGTTTTCAGTACAGAACAGTATTTTTAAAAGGCTATTCAGCATATAAAAAGGGATGCTGGTGCCGATAAAACTGAGACCACCACTAACACAGCAGGTAGACAGACCACCGCAGGTTTTCCTGCTTGCTTCCCAACCTGCTGCTGACACTCTGGCCCCACCATAGGGGCGACCTCATATTCATTTTCAAGGATCCTAAGCTTTCTCAGAGGGGCCCTCATTGTGCGCTGATAAAAAGAAAAACTTGAATGGCTCTTAAGAATTAAAACAATGGGGGTGGGAGGGGGAAGGAGACATTGTATGTACTACTATTTGTAATACCTTAAATAATAAAAACAAATAAACAGCTGAGACCGGTTTGGCTCAGTGGATAGAGCGTTGGTCTGCGGACTGAAAGGTCCCAGGTTCGATTCCGGTTGGGGGCAAGTACCTTGCTTGCAGGCACATCTCCACTGTGGGGCGTGCAGGAGGCAGCTGGTCGATGTCTCTCTCTCATTGATGTTTCTGACTTTGTATCCCTCTCTCTTCCTCTCTGTAGAAAATCAATAAAATATATTAAAAAAAAACCCGACATATTTTACTGGAGCCGCTGCCATATCTTCGTTTACGAGCGCCCACAGACCCCACAGATTAAGCCACCAAGACTCCCAACCAGGTGAGACCTGAGACCTTTGTTCTTTAGGGTTTATTTCCGCCTGCTCCTCCAGAGATGAGAAAACCGAGGTTTGAGGAGAGTTAAGCGACTTGCCCACGAGCCCGAGGTTTATCAGAACATTTCAAAACAGGGTTTTTTTTTAAGGCACAGACAGGAAGATCTATTCTATTACCCAGGTTTTCCTCTCCGCGAATTCTAGGTTCCAGCCTGTCACCTCGGGCAAACCCGGAGGTGGGCGAACCCGCCCCTCACCCCGCCCCCAGGGCTGCCCGCGGCACTGCCTGACTGGCGGCCAGCGCAGGGGGGCCTCGTGGGGTCCTTCGCGCGGGCTCCGGCCGCACTGCCTGAGCGGGCGCGCAGGCGGCTTCCGGTGTGGGTGACGAGTGGTGGCCGAAAGAGGGGGACATCCAGGAACGCTCAGGCTTGGACCATGGCGGACGGCGGCTCGGAGCGGGCGGATGGGCGCATCGTCAAGATGGAGGTGGACTACAGCGCCACCGTGGACCAGCGGCTGCCCGAGTGTGAGAAGCTGGCCAAGGTGAGGGGAGGCCGGCCGGCTGGCTGGCTGGCTGGCTGTGGCGGGCGCCAGGGGCTGAGTCACCGCGCGGCGTCGGCTTAGGCCTCAGGGGGCCTGCGGGCTGGAGCGCGCATCCCCGGCCGCGTTAGGCCCACTGGAGTAGGACACCCCAGGGCCGTGTGATCAGGGAGGCTCCAGGCGGGGTGCGCTCGTGTGAAGACCCTCCCCAGGACAGATGGTCACTTCCTCCCCGGAGGAGGAGGGGGGGCCCCATGGTCCTTTTTGCGTTTCCTTGGATACGCTTGACCGTTTACTTGGGTGGTTTCCCGGGGGTTAAGGCCGCTTCGGCATTCAGGCTAGATCAGGGAGTTTCGTTTTATTGTTGAATCAGTTTATGTCAAGTTGTTGATGGATCGTGGCGATGGGCCCGGTGTTTGCCCAGGAAAAGGGGCAGGAAAGTGATGGGACGAGGTAATTAACACGGGATTTCTGTCCTGGAGCAGTTCGTGTACAAAACGCATCGGACAAGTCATACCCGGCGGTGAATGCCCATACAAGTAGTATAAATAAATTGTTCTTGGAAAACAGAGAAAAAGAAGCTGTTGATTCTTACTGGTGGGATAAGGGATGGCTTTCCAGAAAAGCTAGTGTTTGTGTTGGGTCCTGACGAGTAAGATCGAGTTGGGAAGGAGTCATTCCTGCAGCGGCAACTACGTAGGTAAAGACAAACAGGCACTAAAGTGCAGAGTAAACTACTTAGAGGAGTTGTTGAATAGTAGGCAATTGCTGATTTTCCGTAGGATAGAAATTTAACTTGATCCAAACATTGGCCACGCCCCCTGTGAGGTGCGAGGCAACTTTGTGTATCATTTTTATGTATAAAGAAACAAAGGCTCCGAGTTGTTTGTCCAGCGTTACAGTTATTCATAGGTAGAACTGGGGATTCAAAACTTGGTTTGTCTGACTAGGGATATAGGTGGTTGTTGACTCTGCTCCATCATGGGCTGTGGCTAAGGCCTCATTATGCTCAATTCTTAGATCCATCTCCAGCCACAGACATTTATTGCTCTCTATCTGGAATGCATTCACTAATAGGGTTGTTTTTGTCCCCACGGAGCTTACTGTATAAGTACATTATTACAGTGTTAACAAATCCAGGGACAGGAGGAGTGACAAGTAATGCATGACACTTAGTCTTAGAAAGAAATCTTTTTAATGTCCTCCATCCTCTTTTTTTTTTTCCAGAAAAGAATTTAATGGGGCTTTACAAAAAACAAGGATAGGGAAAGATGATGAAGTTGATACATCTGTATTTCTTTTTTTTTTTTTTTTAAATACAGTATATTTTATTGATTTTTTACAGAGAGGAAGGGAAAGGGATAGAAAGTTAGAAACACCGATGAGAGAGAAACATCGATCAGCTGCCTCCAACATGCCCCCCACTGGGGATGTGCTTGCAACCAAGGCACATGCCCTTGACCGGAATCGAACCTGGGACCTTTCAGTCCGCAGACCGACGTTCTATCTATTGAGCCACACCGGTCTCGGCTATATATCTGTATTTCTTAAGTTCAGTACACTTGATGGAGGAGAGCCAAAAAAATTCATCTCTGAACTCTCTAATTGAGAGTGTAAAGAAACAGCATCAGCCCTAGCCGGTTTTGCTAGGTGGATAGAGCCTGGGCCTGCGGACTGGACTGAAGGGTCTCGGGTTCAATGTAGGTCAAAGGCAAGTACCTCCTTTACAGGCTCCTCCCCCAACCTCCATCCAGGCCCTGGTGGGTGCTCTGCTCATGCAGGAGGCAACCAATTGATGTGTTTCTATCACATTGATGTTTCTTTCTCTCTCTCTCTCTCTCATCCACTCTCTCTAAAATGTCAATGGGAAAATATTCTCAGGTGAGGATTAAAAGAAAGAAACAGCAACTTAAGGGCAGGAAAATTCAAACACCTACAGTGCCACAGAGATAACAATAGCTGACATTTATTGAGTAGTTTCTGCAGTGCCAGGCACTCTTCTAAGTGCTAACATGTATGAACTCATTTGCTCCTCACCTTAGCCCTATGTGATATGTTTATTATTGTTGTTTTACCGATAGCAGGCTAGGAGAAGTTGAGTCACATGTTCCTGGGTCATACAGCTGGTAAAGTGATGGGGCATGGATGCAAACCTAGACAGATTCTAGAGCTTGTGCTTCTCACTATGCTTTCCTGCCTAGCGAGCCACATGTAAGGAAAAACTGACTTCTGAACACCTGCCCACAGAAAAGGGCAGTAACTCTTCACCGCCAGTTAATATTTGCCAGTTGGGGCTGAAGGCCAAGCTTCATCAACTCTTCTGTTTTGAGGGAGGAAAATACTATCTGAGCTAATACTGTGTAGATCAAATTAAACATACCTGCAGGCCAAAGTAAAACATATATACAGGCCATTCAGATTTCCTACAATTATGACCGAGTACAATTCTGTTTCTGTGTCCTGACACTCACCGAGCAAATCACAACTAATATTTATTGCCGTGTAAGTTCTGTATGATGTTTGCTTATTATGATGATTATGTTTATATTATGTTCCAGTCACATATTCATTTAGGAGTTAAAGGATGGACATAGACATACAGAACTTACATATTCCCAACAAATACTGATGTTAAACTCCTTAGTCATTCACCTCATTTATAAGGATTGTTTTAAAAGTCACTGTTCCAACAAGTTGGTTTTGATAGCTCTGGCCATCTTGTTCCTCTGGAGTTAAAAGGCAGCATTGAGAAGGTGGAATTTCCAGAACGATGTGCTTAGATAGGGAAGGGCGGAGGGAGGAGAAAGATATTTAGCCATAGGACTGAACATAGAAAGTGGGATGGCTAGAGAATTGGGAGTGGCATATAATGATGTTGGTGGTAGTGTCCCTCAAATAGTACCAAATTGTTAGCCATATAACTTATCACATCCTACTCAATGAGATAGTAAGAATCAGGAATTGTAAGCCATTAGGTTCAGCTGAATAGTTAAGGTCAACCTCAACACATTCTGTGCATGCTATACGCACCTGGTGCAAAGGAACGATAATTAAATAAGATCCAGCCCTAGAGGAACTTACAGATCACCTAAGAGGCAAGCCATGCACATTAATAACTGGCACAGGTATACAGAGATGTACTGTAATATCTGCAGAAACAACATGATGTGCTTGTCCAGATGCAGAGCACTGAACACCAGTGTCAACAGTATAGACACCATTCCTGCTCTTACAGAGTTTACATTCTAGTGGGATGACAAAGACAATAAGCAGTTAAGTAGAACAGAGTTGGGGGGTCATTGCAAAGAAGAAACCCAGTGGACTTGAGTATTAAAGGACATGCTGAATGACTTGATTTTATTTTTTTTTAAATATTTTTTTTATTGATTTTTCACAGAGAGGAAGGGAAAGGAATAGAAAGTCAGAGACATCAATGAGAGAGAGACATCAATTAGCTGCCTCCTGCACGCCCCTACTGGGGATGTGCCCGCAACCACATGCCCTTGACCGGAATCGAACCTGGGAACCGTTAGTCCCCAGGCCGATGCTCTATCCACTGAACCAAAACGGTTTCGGCCTGAATGACTTGATTTTAGAGAGCATTCTCTGAGAACATCTTTCTGACAGGGTGACATTGAATGTTCCATTGATACATGCAGACCATTGCTCTAGAGCAGCGTGTGATTTCTTCTCATGTAAGGTCAGTTCTTGAAAAACCATAGTTCTGAATTTGCCATATAGTAAACTACACTCTGACAATCACAGTCATGTGACTAACAGTAATGGCAAACACAGCAGGAAGTGACTGTGAATTAGTTATTTTGCATTTTAACTATTTTTGTACTATATTTTGTTGCCAGATGGTAACCGTTTCCCTGTAAGATTACTTTGATCAAAGCAAAGGGGTGATGTAAACTAGTATCGTCTAGTTTAGTGAAGGGAACTTGGACCAGGAAACAAGGACAGTTTAGTTTTGTGGCTGAACTATTTGGTCCTCGGTTCTTTTACTCTCTAAAGTAAGATGATTGTATTAAATGTCTAGTAGTGTTTCCAGTATAATATTCTGTGATATTTTATGGTTTATTAGCCTTTACTTTAAAGAACTTACAGATTATTTATATATTTACTTATTTTAATTCTCATCTGAGTATGTTTATCGATTTGAGAGAGAGAGAGAAATATCGATGTGAGAAAGAAACATCTCTCAGTTACCTCCCCTAGGAAACCTGAAACCTAGATGTGTGCCCTTACTAGAAATCGAATCCTCAACCTTTTGGTGTGCAGGACAACACTCCAACCGACTAAGCCACCGGGCCAGTACTATAGATTTGTTTTTTGTTTTTTTCCTCTGTTGGATATTTAGCCAGCATTTATTGTGTATATGAATCTGTAGAGCTTTCAGAACTGCTCCGCTTTGTATAGGAAACATTGTTAAAATGTTAGTAATCATGTGTGTTTAAGATTCAATTAAATAAGTTCAAACAATGACTTTATAGTACATGTTCTGCTGCATGGAAAAGTCATAGTTTAAAAGTTACCTTGACAAATATAGAAACAGTATTTTTGAAAAGTCCAAACATTATATATACTTAATTCAAAAGCTGTTTAGTTAGTTTCTTTCATCAGTAAAAGAATACTCACATGTTGTCCAGGAATGTCATTAAATGTTTCCGCATTAGAAAAACAATTTCTAAATGAAACCCTTCTCATTGCTTCGAATTAACTCAGTGTTAATATCAGTATCTTTTTTAAAAATAAATATTTTATTGATTTTTTACAGAGAGGAAGGGAAAGGGATAGAGAGTTAGAAACATCAATGAGAGAGAAACATCTATCAGCTGCCTCCTGCACACCCTCTACTGGGGATGTGCCCACAATCAAGGTACATATCGGAATCAAACCTGGGACCCTTCAGTCCACAGGCTGATGCTCTGTCCACTGAGCCAAACAGGTAATATCAATATCTTAAATGCAACTTTTTTGCTGTGGGTTGGTATTGTTTTTATCAAAATGTGTGTTTCCTCATAGGATGGCTTATTTTAGCCCTGGTGTGTTATCATTTAGGTTTATAATATTTGAATTTTGTTGTTTTTCCACTTCTTAATATATTCCAGGGAGAATGTTTTGTTTTTGCAAATGAGGTAGCGGTTATTATCAGTAAGCAAAAAGGGGTGTAGTTCATTTGGATCAGTATCTGCTTAAGAGCATGACTTTTGATTTAGCAAGTGTTGATATTGCCAACTGGTCTTCATTTCTCTTCACTTGCTTATTTTCTTATTCATTCATTCATTCATTCATGAGAGAAAAAGGGGGAGAGATACATTGATATCAGTCCCTTCCTATATGCACCCAGACCAAGAATCAAATCTTTCACCCTTCCGTGTGCATAATGATGTCCCAACCAACTGAACCGACTGGTCAGGACAATTATTTATTTTTCAAGCCATTGATGAATTAAAACAAGGTTTTCTACCTTTTTATCACCAAATATCCTTTTTAATTTCTTCTCAAAACTTTATGATTTAAAATATTTGTTATGGAAATTTATAAAGAAAATTAATTTTCCTATTTTTATTCTATAAAGACATATGCAACTGCCAGTTAAGAAACTCCATTTAGCCCTAACTGGTTTGACTCAGTGGATAGAGTGGCGGCCTGTGGACTCAAGGATCCCAGGTTCGATTCCAGTCAAGGGCATGTACCTTGGTTTTTGGCGCATCCCCAGTGGGGGGTGTGCAGGAGGCAGCTGATTGATGTTTCTCGATGTTTCTAAGTCTCTCTCCCTCTTCCTTCCTCTCTGTAAAAAATCAATAAAATATATATTTAAAAAAAAAGAATCTCTGTTTAGAATAAGGTAAACTAACATGTTACTGCACTGAATTGATAAATTAGACTTGATGTTTTGCCCAGGTGCTAAATCATTGTTGTTCTATATTCACTTTCTCTTAGGTATTTTGAAATGTTAAAGTTAGCTTATGGGCTCCAAGTTGGAAATCATTGACTATGAAATCCCTGCGAAAAGCAAGCATTATCATGAAAAATACAAAAGAAGTTATGGAGTAGTCCTTTCTTTTCCTCTAAAATAAGCTGCTGATTTTCTTTCTTTTTGGTATCAGAAACAGCTCATTTTAGCCTAGTTATTTAGTTTTTGTATTGGTGGTGGTAGTGGTTTTCATTGTTCATTTTCATCTTTTATTTTAGGAAGGAAGACTTCAAGAAGTCATTGAAACCCTTCTCTCTTTGGAAAAACAAACCCGTACTGTGAGTAGATTTTAGTGCAAAACCTTAGTTGCCAATAATTTAATTTAACCTGGTTCCATTAACTTTGGATATATATTCATTTTTACAGGCTTCTGATATGGTGTCTACATCCCGTATCTTAGTTGCAGTAGT
>PVJN01060873.1:0-11413 GCA_004026805.1 Lasiurus borealis
AGAGTAGGACAGTGGTCTTCCTATACCTCTGTACATTTATTAGGTCTCATAGATATTGAAGGGTAATTTTGTTTTAGAATGAAGTATCTAGGGAATGACAACCATGAAATGTAATTTTTTGCCTGAAAGGTTAAGACAGCTCAGCTCTAATTCTATGCCCTGGGCTGGTCCTTCAAAGCATTGCAAAGCCATCCTATAGTGAGATGTTGCTCTCTCTTTTTCCAGCAATAAACAGTGGAACATTATCTAAACCATCCCCACCCTTACCACCGAAGAGAGGCATTCCATCAACCTTGGTACCCACCTTGGAGTCTGCCGCTGCCACCACCACCACAAAAGCATCAAGTGATCCAAGAGAGAAGAGCACATGCTTTGTGGGCTCCGAACAGCTGCTGCTTATCCCACCTCCCTCCCCATCCCCCCCACTGCCTACTCACATACCTCCAGAACCCCCACGGTCCCCTCCATTCCCTGCTAAGACTTTTCAAGTTGTGCCAGAAGTTGAGTTCGCACCTTCTTTAGATCTACCCCAGGAGGTTCCCCAGCAGGAAGAGCAGAAGAAGGAAGTACCCCAGAGGATGTTGGAACACAGCTTTGGGGAGCCCCATGTACCTTCTAGGCTGCCCCCAATCCCACTGCATATCCGAATCCAGCAGGCCCTAACCAGCCCACTTCCCATCTCTTCTTCCTTGGAGGGCTCTCACAGAGCTCATTCGTTGCTCTTCGAGAACAGTGACAACCTTTCTGAGGACAGCAATACTCTGGGTCGTACCAGGTCACTTCCCATCACTATTGAAATGCTGAAAGTGTGAGTGCCTTAAGAGCTTGCCTCTTGTTTCCTCTCCTTTACTTTCCTTTTCTAGTTAGCCCTTCTTGGGAAAAAATTACTTATAAAAAGAAAATGTGAGTCCTAACTGGTTTGGCTCAGTGGGTGGAGCGTCAGCCTGTGGACTGAAGGGTCCTGGGTTCAATTCCAGTCAAGGGCATGTACCTTGGTTGCAGGCACATCCCCAGTAGGGGGTGTGTGGGAGGCGGCTGATTGATGTTTCTCTCTCTCATCACTGTTTCTATTTCTCTCCCTTCCTCTCTGTAAAAAATCAAAAAAATATTTATAAAAGAAAATATGAATAAATTTAAAGTAAAAAGAATACTCAACAAATAAGACATGTTCTAGAATTTGAACTTTGTTTACCCTGCTGATTTCTATAACATGGTTTTCATAGCAGACAACTTCATGATGATACAAAAATGATCAACTTTTACACTTGAAAATTGAAACCCCTGTATTTTTATTTATTTATTTATTTATTTTGATACATGGTGCTTAAGAGCATGGATTTTGGCGTAAGCTAGCTCTGGGTTCAAATCCCAGCTCTTATTTACTAGCTTGTAGTAGAGTGCTTTAACCTTTCTGAAAGGTTATGTAATGATGGTAATTTTTTAGTCCAGACGACGAAGAGGAGGAGCAAACCCACCCCTCTCCATTCAGTGAGGACTTGCCTGCTATCTCCGTCACTCCCAAGCTACCACAGTGTCTGCAGGAGGAAGAGGAAGAGAAGGAGAGTGACTCAGACTCAGAAGGTCCCATTCAGTACCGAGACGAAGAGGATGAAGATGAAAGCCAGAACAGTAAGAAAAGGAGGGAAAAGCAAAAGAGAAAATCATTTTATAGATAAAGCTACTGGCTGGTCTTAGCAAGTGAAAAATTAATGGAAACAGGCACTTTCTCCCATCGAGTCATCTGACTACCTGATGTTGGCTTATGAAGAACTCTTGTCTCTGATATTGCCATTGTTATAACAAGCCAGTGAACGGGAGTCAGGTAGATTGCGTCATTTGAGAGAACAGCCTTAAGTTAGGAATTTTGAGGTGTGTTATTGTGAATAATTTTTGTTATAATTCAGAGGGCTGTCCCATACTTAGATTCTCTCCTACACCAATTCTTACTAAGGATGAAAGTACAGAGGACTGGTAGAAGGGAGAAGATATCTTTAGCCCATCTGAGGCCATCTGGCTGAGGTTTTTAGATGTCTTCTTAGCTTTACCGCCACCTCTGTGTTAGCTGGACGATTGGAGGCCACGTAGGAGCTGGGAGATAGGATATTATTTGTTCAGACTCTTGCCGGAAGCTCAGGCAGGTGAGGTTGAGCCTTAAGCTTCAACATTATTTTTCTTTTCTTGTGCAAAGGTGCTCTGGCCAACAAAGTGAAGAGGAAAGACACACTGGCAATGAAGTTGAATCACAGACCCAGTGAACCAGAGTTGAACTTGAACCAGAGTTGGCCTCGCAAAAGCAAAGAGGAGTGGAATGAAATACGGCACCAGATTGGGAACACACTGATCCGGTAGGCCCATTAGTTATAATACATTGATTTGATTAGGACAGTATGTATGTTGGAGACTTATTTTGTGGTAAAGCATTCATTTATCATTTTGTTACTGTTTTGTGTGTGTGTGTGTGTGTTTTAATTTTAGAAATAGTAGAATGTTTATAAAATACCTATTGTGGCCTGGCCGGCATGACTCGGGTAGAGTATTGACCTATGAACAGGAGGTCACGGATAGATTCTCAGTCAGAGCACATGCCTGGATTTGGGCTCAGTCCCCCATGTGGAGTGTGCGGGATGCAGCTGATTGATGATTCTCATTGATGTTTTTATCTCTCTGCTCCTTTCCTCTCTGAAATCAATAAAAATACTCTCTAAAAAAAAAAAAACTATTGTGCTCAGTTGAATATTCTCCCTAAGAACTTGAAAATTTAAAAAAAAAAAAATCTAAGGAAAAATAGGTCAGAACTTGGAAATTAAGCCATAAAATACATTTTGTTGTTGTTTTAAGTTTTAGAGAATTCAGGTGGTTCCCAGAATGGGATGCCAGCCCAATTAAAGAGCATACCCACATTTTATTATATCTATTATGCATGTTCCATGTCACTGCATCCTTTCAAAGTGTTAGTATACATATTTTTTCATGATGTTACTATATTTTTCTTGTGACCTGGAACCTAAAGCACAGAGAAACTGAATGCAAGCCAATTACCTGTACATATAATACACATTAGAGTCCAGGGATATAGACAGGTGTTTTCCCAACTCAGATGTGTCTCTTGACAGAATGAGGAAAAGGAGATGGAACTGGTGACACATTACTTACAAAGTAATTAAGAATGTTCATTAATTAAAATATATTCTCCTCTCCTATCTTCCACACCCGATCATGCTGTTAGCCAGGATGGCACTCGTACTGCAAAACTGTGGTCCTCTGATTGTCAGCAAGAGACCATCAAAATTAGGAATTAGTTTAAAATGGGAATATTTGTCCAGCTACATAGCTCAGTAGTTGAGTGTTGACCTAGGAACTAGAAGGTCATGGTTCAATTCCTGGTCAGGGTATGCCTGGGTTGCATGCTTGATCCCCAATATGCAGGAGGCAGCCGATCAATGAATCTTTCTCATTGTTGATGTTTCTATCTCTCCCTTCCTCTCTGAAATCAATAAAAATAAAATTTTTTTAAAACTTAAAAAAAAAATAGTTATTACCATGTGGTTCAAATACTGTCTGTGCACATAGCAACTGGTTATTCGGTTTTTTGGTTTTTCTGCTGTTTGCTCTATTTGCATATTAGATTTTATATATATAGGTGATAAGAAATGAATAATTTCTGATTCCAAAAATGACACATCATTGGTAACATCTCAGAACTGTGGATGATGAGAAACTTCATCAAATATTTGATAAGAGAGGACCTTACTTTAAAATCTCAGTCTTTATCCTGGTTTCCTGAATCAAAATTTTTGTCAATATGCCTGGAGGATCTGTATTACTAACAGACTTGCTGAACAAGCAAATCTGTTTGGGAGCCACCAGTCCAGTCCAAATATTCATTTTACAGATGAGTACATTCAGAGTCTGACTGAGTTTTTTTGTAGTGTTAGGGCTTGTTGATGTCAGAGCTAGAACCAGAAGTCTGGCCTCCTGTTTATACATACAACTAGAGGTCCAATGCACAAATTTGTGCATCAGTGAGGTCCCTTAGCCTGGCCTGCGGGATCAAGCCAAAACTGGCTCTCCAACATCCCCTGAGGGGTCCCGGATTTCAAGAGGGTGCAGGCCAGGCTGAGGGACCCCCTCAGCACAATTGGAGCTGGGGGGAGACACAGGAGGTTGGCCAGCCAGGGAAGGACTGCAACAGGGCCCAGGATGTGTCTTGCCCATCCCTCTCAGTCCCGATCTACCAGACCCCAGCAGCAAGCTAACCTGCTGGTTGGAACGTCTGCCCCCTGGCAGTCAGTGCATGTCATAGCGAGCAGTTGAGCAACCTTAGCATATCATTAGCATATTATGCTTTGATTGGTTGAACAGCTGACTGGTGAACTGGACACTTAGCATATTAGGTTTTTATTATATAGATTCTTTTTTATGTTGTAACATCTGTATAAACACTTTCAATGTGAAACTGGTTTCATAAACAGTGAATCAGATAAACAAATGAAATATCAAAACAGTTCGAGATTTTATTGATTTCTTGCCAGTGTAGGGACTAATATAAAACTAAGACCAAAACAGGTCTTTCTTTATAAACAGGATTGAGAGGTTTAACATAGATAATATT
This sequence comes from Lasiurus borealis, assembly GCA_004026805.1. Classification (NCBI taxonomy): domain Eukaryota; kingdom Metazoa; phylum Chordata; class Mammalia; order Chiroptera; family Vespertilionidae; genus Lasiurus; species Lasiurus borealis. The sequence goes on from PVJN01060873.1 coordinate 4,613, forward strand.
TTTATTTCTCTTTTTAGACGACTGAGTCAAAGACCAACACCAGAAGAACTTGAACAACGAAATATACTACAGCGTGAGTCCAGTTATAAAAATAAAGTTGTATAGATTTTCTTTATATATTTCTCACTTTCATATATATTACAGAAAAGGGCCAAGGAGAGAATGTTCCAGCCAAGAAAGGACTTTTCATAGCTTTTCCCCTGAAGGAACAGAGTTCCCCAAACTTTCTTTACCAGATAACATTACAGTATTGCTTAGTGTACTGGGATGATGCTACAGAAAATTTTCGTGTTCTCACAGTGTCTTGAGCCTGCCTTGGGCTTTTCCCCTGAAGGAACAGAGTTCCCCAAACTTTCTTTACAAGATAACATTATAGTATTGCTTAGTGTACTGGGATGATGCTACAGAAAATTTTCGTGTTCTCACAGTGTCTTGAGCCTGCCTTGGGCCTTTGTGGGGATTTCACAGTGTGTGGTAGACGCCGCCCCACGTTTCCTTCTTTAAGGAACCAAAAGAGTGGCTGTGCAGTTGGAGGGGCCCTTCTGTTCCTAGTGGAATCGAAGGGCTGGGGCTCAGAGCACCTCCCAAGTGCAGCAGACTTGCTGCCTTTCTCATCTCTCAAGACTTTCATATCTCTAAAGTCACAAAATAGGACCATGTATTTATCTCCCCCTTCCCCAGTACATAATTAACTTCCTGAAATAGCATTCTAGTCTAGGTCAGATTTACTTTTCCATATAACAGGGTGAAATTTGGACCTAAAAACCTCCACACAGCAAAGAGCATTAGGCTTCATAGGGTTACCTGTGGGCATGCTCAGTTTGACCTTGTTCTCTCATCACTGTTTGGATATATGCGACTTATTCACTTAGTAAATTTTCAAGTGTGGAAGTCTTTACAAACCTATCACACAAAACTTAGTTCGATCTCCCTTCTAAGTGGTTACCTTTGAACAAGAATCTGAAAGGAGGTTTTTGTTATTTTTTAAGAGTATTTTTTAAAGATTTTTTAAATCAATGTTTAGAGAGGAAAGGAGAGGGGTGGGAGAGAGAGAGGTGGGGGGAGGGAGGGAGGGAGGGAGAGAGAAACATCACTGTGAGAGCAAAACATTGATGGTCACCATCAGGGATGGAGCCCACACCCTGGCATGTGCTCTGACCAGGACTCAAACAGGCAAACTTTCATTGGCTCAACCAAAAGAGCCACACTGACCAGGACTGCAAAGATTTTATTTTAAAGGACACAGAGTAAATATTTTCAGTTTTGCAGACTAAATAAAAGGAAGTTGTTATTTAGATACTTATCAGATCATTCAAATGTAACCACTTAAAAATGTGAAAAAAACAATTCGGCCAGTGTGGCTTGGTGGTTGAGCATCGACCCATGCACCAAGAGGTCGCTGGTTCGCTTCTCATGGCACATGCCTGGGTTGTAGGCTCAATGCCTGGTGTGGGGTGTGCAAGGAGGCAGCTGATTGATGTTTCTCTCTCATTGGTGTTTCTATCTCTCCCTCCCCCTATCTCTCTCTCTAAAAACGAGTAAAAACATATTTAACACAGAGGTAGAAGTTAACCTTAAAGTAAAATAAAGCACAGTGGGAGAAATAAGATATTTTTTAAAATCAGTCTCAGCTCCTGGGCAGTAAAAATATAGGCTACTCTCCGGACTCGGTACCATAGTTTGCTACCCTTGCTCTTAAGTATTACACTACCAGTTGACTAGCCATCTTGATTAGTGATCCCTGAAATTCATGTTTTATTCTGACTTGGAGTCTGTAAAAAATAACCTGCACTATAATTGGTGAGAACCATGATATGCAGGTTGCCATTGTGAAGTAATATTTTTTGTTTCTGACTGTCAACTGTAGCTAAAAATGAAGCTGATCGGCAGGCAGAAAAACGGGAGATTAAACGTCGACTCACGAGAAAGGTACATTGCCCAGTGTTCGGTTTCTGTCTGTCTCCCAAGTGCATGTCTTATATTTGAATGAACTTACTGAATGGAAAGAAATCACTTGACTTGAATTGCCATAGGGTGCTATTAAATAGAATACATGATGCAAATATAGAGAATAACACAGTATTATCAAAAGTTTGTTTGTTTTTCACTTTTACTATTTAAAGAAAGCCTGACATAAGAAGGTGCTCAGTAAATGCATAAAATTTTACCTTTTATTTGGTAGACCTGGGATTTTGATGTAGGCTCTAAAACCTGTTGAAGAATAGAGATGATAACGGGAGTATGTAACATTCAATTCTGTAAGGCAAACTGGTTATTCTCTAATCTGGGAAAGAATTAACTGACCTTTATTAATATCTAAAAAGCATGAAAAGCCAACTAGAATTTTTTTCCTTGGTCCCAGATCAGTTAGGGTAGAATCCTTTCTGTACCAGATATGTATTAGCTCTAAAGCTCTAGTATTAATACCTATTTCCTTTTTCTTCTCACCATAATGGTTTGTAATTGCCTCCTGTAGATTCTGATTTGGTCTGAGGACTCTAGATATTTCTTTATATATGTATGTATGTATTTTTATTATTGATTTCAGAGAGGAAGGGAGAGGGAGAGAGAGATAGAAACATCCATGATGAGAGAGAATCATGGACCGGCTACCTCCTGCAAGTCCTCACTGGGGATGGAGCCCGCATCCCAGGCATGTGCCCTTGACCGGAATCAAACCCGGGACCTTTCAGTTCCCAGGCTGATGCTCTGTCCACTGAGCCAAACCAGCTAGGGCTCTAGATATTTCTTTTTTTCTTTTTTAATATATTTTATTAGTTTTTTACAGAGAGGAAGGGAGAGGGATAGAGAGTAACATTGATGAGAGAGAATCATTGATCAGCTGCCTCCTGCACCCCCACAACCAAGGTACATGCCCTCGACCAGAATTGAATCTGGGATCCTCCTCTCCGCAGGCCGACGCTCTATCCACTGAGCCAAACCAATCCTGACTCTAGATATTTCTTAAACATAATAATCCGAAAGAGAATGAGGGATCTAGACATTTTCTTCCTCATTTCTCCCCTTCTCCAGAATTAGAGGAAGTATCTTCGATAGAATAAGCGTAGCTAGAGGCCACAGCTGGTCCGGCTGCCTTCAAATTGTGCAGGTTACCTGATGGTGCAATTTTAAATCATAATGTATTGCAGAATCTGCTGTCCTGGACATAGTTTAGGTTGAAAATAAATTCACCCTTAATATTACCCACTAGATATTATTTTCATATTAAATGTGTTCACTTCCTAATATATTATATGTGAGTTTATAGCCCTAATCCTTTTGCTTCTCAAACCCGGCCCATGGACCAATAGCATTGGCATTACCCAGGATTTTGCAAGAGATGCAGAATCTAAGGCCCTATCAGACCAACTTATTCAGAATCTATATTTTAACCAGACCTCCAAGTGTTTTGTATGCATGTTAAAGTTTGAGAAGCACTGGTAATACTTTACACTTGTTTATATCAATGGTTTTCAAACTTAGCTGTGCATTCAGGAGCTTTAAAAAAAACAAAAAAACCACCACCTCTCCCCTGACCAGCATAGCTAAATGGTTGAGCATTGACCTATGAACCAGAAGGTCACAGTTCCATTCCCAGAGGGCAGCTGATCAGTGATTCTCTATCTCTCCCTCTCCTTCCCTCTTTCAATCAATAAAAATGTACATTTTTTAAAACCTCTCATCCTGTCCTCAGTGTATAGAGCATTGGCCCATGGACTGAAGGGTCCCAGGTTCAGTTCCATTCAAGGGCATGTACCTAAGTTGCAGGTCAATCCCTGCCCTGGTGAGAGCTCATTTGGGAGGCAACCAATCAATGTGTCTCTCTCACATCAGTGTTTCTCTCAATCAATGTTTCATACCTTCCCTTTCACTCTCTCAAAATCAATAAAAAATATCCTCAGGTGAGGATTTAAAAATAACATGATCAATACCCAGAATCTCTAGGGATGGACCCAGGCATCAGTAGTGTTTGAAGATACCTATGTACAGCGAAGGATGAACCACTGGAGTAGAGCCGATTTGAATGCATGATTGATGCCTGATTCTTAGCAGAGTCAACTAACAGGCTCCATTCCTTTCAGCTAAGTCAAAGGCCAACTGTGGCCGAACTCCTTGCCAGGAAGATTCTGAGGTTTAATGAATATGTGGAGGTAACGGATGCTCAAGATTATGACCGGCGAGCTGACAAACCTTGGACCAAACTGACCCCTGCCGACAAGGTCTGTGTCTCTCTCTCTTTATGCAAAACACTGATGGGAAGGAAAACATAAACAAAATTTCTATTTTTAATAATAATGTTAAATTTGCAATTGAAGATACAAAATACAAATCTTGATATTAATGATTCCACCACCACCAAAACTGGAAGAAAGCCCCTGTTATATCACAGTGCAGAAATCTGGAAGGAAAAAAGACATATTTTTAATGGTGATTAAGTTGGTTGGATAGTGTCTGGGTATCATGTTAGTAATTACCGTATTTCACTTTTTAAACAGGTAAAGCATTTTTACATGCGTGGAAACTATAAAAGCTATAATACCTCTTTTAAACTCTCCAAGTGTTTTGATTTCACTGGAGATTAATAGTTTATTATGAGGTGGTTGGTGTCAGGGAAGGCAGTGGGTATTGGCTAGTGTTTCACCCTGCGGTTGCCCTGGCTTCTTTCTTCCCTCTGGGTTGCCTGCTGTGGGTTACAGTGACTCACCAAGTTAAGTACAATAGAGACCAGGTGGCAAATCCCACTGCTCTACTGTAGCAGACAGAAAATGCTGAAACGTTTTCTCTTTTACTTCACAGGCTGCCATAAGAAAAGAATTAAATGAATTTAAAAGCTCAGAGATGGAAGTTCATGAAGAGAGCAAACATTTTACACGGTAAGAGCCAAAAGACCCAAATACTATGAGCTAACCATTTCTAAAAAGCAAACATACCACCAGAGTTATTCAGGTAGGAAAGATGCGAATGACATCATTTAAAAGAAGGATACTCACCCAGCTGGTGTGATTCAGTGGTTGAGGTCACGGTTCAATTCCTGGTCAGAGCACATGCCTGGTTTATGGGCTTAATCCCCAGTAGGGGACTTGCAGGAGGCAGTGATTCTCTCTCATCATTGATGTTTCTCTCTCTCCCTCTCCCTTATTCTCTGAAGTCAATAACAACATTTAAAATTTTTTTAATATATTTTATTGATTTTTTTACAGAGAGGAAGGAAGAGGGATAGAGAGTTAGAAACATCGATGAGAGAGAAACATGGATCAGCTACCTCCTACATGCCCCCTACTGGGGATGTGCCCACAACCAAGGTACATGCCCTTGACTGGAATCGAACCTGGGACCTTTCAGTCTACAGGCCGACACTCTATCCACTGAGCCAAACCGGTTTTGGCATAACATTTTTTTTTTTAAAGAAAGTATTAAAGTGGACAACAGTAAAGGAAAGAGTCATAGAGAAGGTGACATTTAGGCTGGATCTTGGAGTGTGTAAAATAATTTATTTGGGCAAGAAGGAAGAAAGGAACATTGTAAGAAAGGACCAGCTTCAGCAAGGCTGTGGGAGTAAGGAAAGTACAAGGTGTTTGTGGGCAACAGGAAGTGTAGTTGGAGCAGAGGGTGCATCAGGACAGGGTGGTGAGGTTGAGACCAGCAAGATGAGGTACAGCCGCACTTTGAAGAACTTGGACTGCATGCTGGGATAAAGGAAACACTGGCGTTCTGTTTATTTCAAGACAAGCTCTGATGGAACTGTGGAAGGTGAAATGGGAGGGCGGAGAGACTAGCAGCAGGAAGCAGTTAGGAAGTAACTGGAATAGCCGTAGTGAGCATACTAGTGCTCCAAGCAGGGAAGTGATGGTGAGAATGCAAGGGAGAGAGATTTGAAAGACACTTGGCAGTCTGTTGATGCCAGGTATGAATCAGAGGAAGTATGAGTCAAAATGACTCAGACTTCTAACTTGTGATTATCAATAAGGAGGACAGTTGAACAGGTTAGGACATTTCTTCAGTAAAATATTTATTGAGCAGCTACTACATGATTGATACAATGCTAGGCACTCGGGACATAACAAGAAACAAGATCAAGTCCTTGCTCTTAACAAGCTTCTAAAAGAGAAAGGCAGGCAATAAACAAACTGGAAAATGAATTATCTATGTTGCGCTTGACAAGCCTTTGCCACACTAAAGAGGAGATGCCTAAAAGACAGTTGAATATTCAGCCTGGAGTGCAAGGAGAAACAAGATCTAAAGATAGCTCACTGCCCTAGCTGGTTTGGCTCAATGGATAGAGCGTCGGCCTGCGGACTGAAGGGACCCGGGTTCAATTCCAGTCAAGGGCATGTATATTGGTTGCGGGCACATGCCCAGTAGAGGACGTGCAGGAGGCAGCTGATCGATGTTTCTCTTTCATCGATGTTTCTAACTCTCTATCCCTCTCTCTTCCTCTCTGTAAAAATTCAATAAATAAATATATATATAAAGCAATCTATAATATCTGGTAACTCAGCTTTTTTTCATCTCTTAGCTACCATCGTCCATGATGCTGAAGTTTGTGAGGAACTAAACAACCCCCCAAAACAGGGCTACTTTGCTGCTTCAGTCTCCAGAATGACATGGCGAGAACTTCAGCGCTTACCAGCACAGCCAGGATTGAGTCTTCTGGGGTGAACAGCGCTTCTATGAATGTAGTGTTTCACTGGAATGGATACTCATGTGCTGCCTTGAGCAAAACTGAACTCTGTCAGTGCTTTCAACCTTTTACTGTTGCAGCGTACCTGAGGGGTATTCCCTCACCAGCCACAAACGTTC
>PVJN01060874.1:0-11453 GCA_004026805.1 Lasiurus borealis
GGCTTGGGCTTGGCCAAGAGATTTCGCTGACCCACATAAGAAAACCTGTTAGGAGCGAACCTACATACAAAACCGGGGAACTTGAGCTGAAGGACCGCAGGAGGAGAAGAGGCGAGACAGTAGACGGCCTTTGCGGCTCACCCGTCAGTCACGAGTGAAGTTGGGGAACTGAGAGGCTGTGGGACTCCCCAAAGGTTAAGAGAAACGTCAGGCGGTGTCGTTGGAAGGCTGCCTGGGCCTGCACTGACGGACGGATGGGATGACCTAAAGGAGGGAGTGATGGGCTGCGAGAAGTGAGAGAGAAAGGGACACGGGGCTGCGAGAGGGCAGGGGACCCAGGGGGCTTTCTCAATAGAGTAAAATAGCCAGGAACCGAGACAGACGCTGGTCAGTAGAGCAGGTGGTCTGACCCCTGGTGGTGACCTCGGAACAGTGCGCCTCACTCAGCTCTGACCTCACAGACAGGAGACCAGCCGGGGGTTGGGAAGACAGGTCTCCCTCCCAAAGCCCATCTCTCCCGCCTTCCTCAGCCCTGCCCCACACTCAGAAAGCGGAGCCTCACTGAATCCAGCTCTCTGACACCTGGCCGTGCCTGGCATTGGGTGGGCAAACACTCACTGGAGGCAGTTATGTCTGAAGGAACTGAGTTCAGAACCTCCCTTATCAAACTTAATTCATTGCAGCCTTCTCCGTGTGGGACCCCCTATGGTCTGAAGTCTCATGGACTGGGGCACGGGGAGAGGGAGGAAGCATACTTGCAAAAGTGCAAGACAAAAAGTTTTGCTCTAAGTAGGAGATCCCCCACCCCCCATACATACCTCAGTGAATTTTCTATTCTTGGAGTTCAGCCTTTCACTAGAGAACAAATCTATGTCAAAAGTAAAAATTATGCAAATCATGCCCCCCCCCCCCCTGGGAAACTGCGGCTACTCTACAGAGTCACTTAACAGCTCTCCTCACAGCTGGCCAGGTCCATGCAGCACCCGCCCCCAACTCCCAGAGCGACAGGCAACCCAGGTACCGAGTGCAGCTCTCTCTAAATCTCACTCTGATCGAGGGCCTGGCTCAAACCCTACTATGTCTGGGGAAGGTGGTCTCTGGTTAAGTGAATGCAAGACATGTGATTACCAACCAAAGACACTTAACAATGGGTAGGGCCCACTCTCCTCTTAAGATCGGGAAGTTCGGAGGTGGGGCGGAGCATAGGTATTCTAAAAAAACACCCCAGGCCCTGGCCTGTGTGGTTCAGTTAGTTGGAATGTAGTCCTGTGCTCTGTAAGGTTGCAGGTTCGATTCCCAGTCAGGGTACATGCCCAGGTTGTGGGTTCGATCTCTGGTGTGTATGGGAGGCAACCAATCAATGTTTTCTTCTCCCTTCCTCTCTCCCTAAAATCAAATAAACATTAAAATAAAATAAAAGCACCCAGTTGCTCAATAAGGGTGTGTGAACTGAATGTGGGATGAAGATTATTCTAGAGAGCTCCGGATTCCAAATACTGCCAGAACTCGGGCCCTGCAGAGGCCGACAGCCGTATCCTTGTCATCCTCGTCCTTGGGGAGTGGAGAGGGTGCCCCACACGGACACAGAACCACTTTGGGGGTTGCCGTATGTGTGGTGGCCATCACCCTCGCAGACGGGGAGCTCCTGAAGGGCAAGGAGACCCCACCAGACACAGCCATGCCCCCACCTTGGTTGGAGTCAGGGGTCAGGACGCAACCCAGGCATCCAGGACTTGCGCTGCAGCTGATGCTCTAGGGCAGTGGTTCTCAACCTGTGGGCCGCGACCCCTTTGGGGAGGATCGAACGACACTTTCACAGGGGTCGCCTAAGACCATCGGAAAACACAGGTATTTACATTATAATTCATAACAGTAGCAAAATCACAGTTATGAAGTATGGTTGGGGGTCAGCACAACATGAAGAACTGTATTAAAGGGTCGCGGCATTGGGAAGGTTGAGAACCGCTGCTCTAGGGGGAGGAGAGGGGAGGGGAGAGGAGGCTGCGCTGAGCAGGGGTTCGGGTCTACACCAGTATTGGGGGGTCGCGGCCCCTTGAGCTGGAGTCAGCTCGGCACCCCCTCCCGCGCTCGCCCAGCCTGCGTCGGAGGCTGAATGGGGGCGCCGCTGCCTTTCGCTGGCGGGGGCGGCAGCGAGGACTCGGCGGCGGGTGGGAGCCAGGAGGGAAGCAGGTGGCGAAGCCCGAGTGAGTAACCGCCTCTCCGCAGCGGCAAGCCCGGCCGCTTCAGGAAGCCCCGCAGACACCGCACCCCGCCGCCGCCCCCGCCCCTGCGCCCACACCTACCGGCTCCTCCAGCTCGCTCCCGCCTCCCCCTCCAGCCGCAGCCGCAGCCGCGCGCCCCGGCACCGGCACCGGCTCCCCGCCTGACGCAGGCCCCGCGGCCCCGCCGCAGCCTCTCCCTCCTCCCTCCCTCCCTCCCTCCCTCCCTCCACCACTTCCCCACGCCCCGTCTTTCAGAACTGGGGCTGGGAACCCCACGCGCCTCCTGCTTCCAGGGCTCCTGGCGGGGTGCGGAGCTTTGGGGACGGGTCGCCCTCTGCTGGGCAGACTCGGAACTGCGTCCTGTCGTCGTGGCGTCCTGGCCCAGCCCTCCTGGTGGCCTGGCTTCAGACCTTCCTGGACTTGTTGGGCCGCTATCCTCCTCCTTCCCGTGACCTGACTCCTGCAGGGCTCGCAGCGCCTGCATGTAGAGGTCCTGGTCCCAGCTCTGCTACACACGGTCTGAGCCCCAGCCCCCTCCCACCCAGGAAAGAGCGGTCAGGAAGACTCCGCGCAGGACGGTGCAAGGAGACCGCTCGTAAGCCCAAGGGAGGGAGTGTGTGGGTGCCCGGCGTGGTGGTGGTAAATGGTGGTGGTAAATACTAAGGGCGTTCTCTTCTGTCTTCCGGGAGTAAATAACCTCCCCCCCCCCCCCCCGGTCTCTGGCCCCTAGTGGAAAGAGGGCATAATTCATCCATCCCTGGAGAGCATCCCCTTCTGATTTATTGCCACCCTCTCCGTGCTGTTTGATGTCCTGCCTTTTTCCCCTCTCCAAGTGCACACAATTCGTGACTAAAAGCCTGGATTCTGGAGTCAAGACAATCCCAGATTTGCGTCCCTGCTCTGTGACTTTACGTATCTGTCCTTGGGCAAACCACATAACCTCCACCCTCCACAGCCTCAGTCCCCTCCTCTGTGAAATGGTGGCAATGCCAGGAATGCCCGCCTCTCAGGCGGTGCTAATCCCTGGACCCGACCGGCTGGGGACTGGTGAGTCCATGTTAATGCGCGTGCATTCTGAGCAGGACTTTGCAGCCACATGACTGACTCCCCTTCTACAGGGGCCACCAGAGTAAGGAAGGGGCCCAAAGTTGGCCACCCTAAAATAATGCCTTTGAGGTATTGGTTTTAAGCTTGTCATTAAGAAACAAAAGAACCATCAGACTCGTACTAGACTTACCAGAGTAATCACTTTGTAAATTTTATCAGTGTCAAATCACTATGTTGTACACCTGAAAGAAACTTTGTCTGCTTCCCGCCACCCTCCCACCCCCAATATAAATTCAGCTAGAACAACCTGCTTAAAGGAAGGGAGCATCCCCTTAGCACCTGAGGAAGCTAGCACGGCCTGTTGGCTGGACTCCCCGCTGGGCCCCATTGTTTCTGGATGGCCCAGCCAGAATGTGTTTACCAGCTGTTTGCACTTTCTCTCCTCCCTGTGAATTGCCTACTTTCCCTTTGAAGTCCCAGACCCCGTCCCCTTCTCCTTTGTCCAAAATGGCATAAACCTCAACTGTCCAATGCCTCTTCCGGTCTCATAGCGCCCGTGGTATGTACGTCCATAATACATGTTGGATTTGGTTCTCTTTGTGAGCTGGATGCTTTATTAAAAATTATGTATCACCGAAACCGGTTTGGCTCAGTGGATAGAGCGTGGGCCTGCGGACTGAAGGGTCCCAGGTTCGATTCCGGTCAAGGGCATGTACATTGGTTGTGGGGGGTGTGTGGGAGGCGGCTGATCGATGTCTCTCTCTCTCATCGATGTTTCTGACTTTCTGTCCCTCTCCCTTCCTCTCTGTGAAAAATCAATACAATATATTTTAAAAAATTATCTATCGTAAACGTTGGACAGTTTTCTACTGTTAATCCATCTCACGTTAATTTGATTACTGGCTCAGTAGAGGAATGTAGAAGGTGGGAGGAACGTTATTTTTTGCACCCCACAGTAAGAAAGGGAGCAATCTCCACCCCGGAACTTACTTAACTCTCCCCAACACTGCTCTCTGTCACATGGGTCTCTTGATTACTCCAGGGCACCCAGAAATTTCCCCTTCTCAGCCCCCTCCAACCCATCCTCTGCCTTTTTCCCAGATAAGAGTCCTTCCCCTCACTTTCCTGGGGTCCTTCCTACATTCCTTATAGGTAGCACCCATTCATCGTTCATTCTTCAGTCACTCACCTGCTGCTCTCTTCTCCCTTCACATGGGCACTTCTTGTGACATGGCGTGACATTGCATATGTTTTATCTGTGTTCAGCCCCCCATCCTGCCCCATGTATCACCATAGAAGTAGGGACTTTTGAGCCCCCTGCCCCACATAACCCCCCTCTCTATGGTTCCTAGAAGACCGCCGGGCCCTGGAAAGATTTTTGTGTGACTATGAATGAACCCAGCCCTCCGCTTTCTCCCTTCAGAGGCAGCAGCCCCGCTTCTCTCCGGCAGAGGGCACTGCCGCACAGCCTTTGGGGGTCCCCCGGGCTGGTGCTGGGCGGGGAGGTGTTTATAAACCCCACCGGCCTCTCTCCTCCCACTCTGCGGGCGCGCAGTCCGGCGGGGGCCGGAAGCTGGAGGGCCCCCCCGCGCTAATCTGCCCTGGCAGCGCGGAGCTGGCGTGCCCGGGTCACATCCTGCAGGCCGCCCGCTCCCGCGGCCGAGGTCGGAATACCCTGACCGCCGCCCTGGGCACGCCCCTCAGCAGCTGATGCTCTGGACCGCTCACCCCACCCCGGTCCCGGCTGCACCAAACCCCAGAGCAAGGACAGGTTCGCTGCGCGGCCCAGACAGGAGGGCGTGCGAACTGTCCGGCGAATGCAAACACCGGGCAAGTGTAACCCACACGGGCCTTTGTGGGCAGTGGCGGCCGATGAGCCACAAAGGAGGAGCGATTAGGAGGACACTTAAAAGGAGCTGCACGGCCAAAGGAGGGTGGGTTTGTGTAAAGAGAGGATTAAGATCGGGGAGGAGAAAGAAGAAGTTAAAAATAACGTCCACCTTTCGCCAAGGGTGTCTTCGGAGCCAAGGCCGAGGAACGTGATCTGCGAACATTGTCTAATTATACCCGCCCTGAGCGGGCGCTGGCCGCGGTGGCTGTGCAGGGCGCTGGGTGAGCGACAGGCAGCCAGACAGGCGGGGCGGGACTCCCCCGGTCCAGGGAGCTGAGTGGTCTCACCGGCTCTGCATACACAGGAGGAAACTGAGGCAGGGGGAGCGGGAATCACTGAGATTCCAACCGGAGCATCCTGCCTCCTGGAGTGGGCTCCCCAGCCCTTTGTCCCCAGCTCGTGGTCACGGCCAGACTGCAAAGCAGATACTGTCCCATTTCCCAGGTGGAAACTGAGGCTCAGCAGTGGCAAAGCCCGCCAGAAGCCACAACACTGCTCTCTGTCACATGGGTCTCTTGATTACTCAGAATTTCCCCTTCTCAGCCCCCTCCAACCCATCCTCTGCCTTTCCCCAGATAAGAGCCCTTTCCCTCACTTTCCTGGGGTCAGTGTGTTTGATCCCTGCGTAACCACCCAGGGAAACCCCGAAGTCCCTGCCCGAGTCAGAGAGGAGGGGCAGCCGAGGTGGGCTCAGGCTTCTCCCAGCGGGGCCAGCAGCCTGCACAGTGCCTCCTCCTCCCTCTGAGGGTCAGGGGAGGGAGAGAGACCGAGGCTGTAGAGGGCTGGGTGGGCCAAGGAGCAGCTACTTGGTGGCCTCGAATTCCTGGGAAAGGAGGCTGGGCCATCGTCTGGGCCAGGTTGGGAGAGAGGAGGTGCTGGCAGGCACCAGGCTGTGCGCAGTGATTTCACCCGGTGTGTGGGCTCCCTCCCTTCTTCTCCACAGGTAGAACGGGCTCCGAAGGGCTGGCTGACTGTGGGAGATGGGAGCGGTCCCACCCCTTGCCACGGTGCCCCTCATCCAGCCCCTGCCTTCCAGCCTGTTACATAAGCTGCTTCATTCCCAGAGACTGGAAATAGCCGTGGCAGGGCTGGCGGGGGGGCATGATGAATGGGCCCCGGAGCATGGGAGCATCAGCTGATCGCTTCTGGAGTGACCTGAGGGCCTGCCAGCAGCTCAGGTTACCCAGCCCTCCCCGGCCTGCAGAGGACAGTTCCAAAGTGACTCTGTGTCTGAACATTTATGGTGCGAGTGTCTGGGGCAGCTCACAGCCACACCACACCCATGGCAGCCTTCCTGGGTGCTGGGAACCCAAGCCTTGCCCAGAGAAAGTGCACCAGGGAGAGCTGGGAACTCTGCTCTGGGTCCTCTGCTAAGCACCCCACAGAGAGACGAGGAGCCTGAGAAATTGGGCGTGTGCTGGGGCCCCTGGAGACTGCAGGATCCATTATTCTAGGGCTGCACTCCACTCCCGTGCCCACACCTCTCATGTGGCAGCCCACTCTGTCACCTCACTCATGGCCCCTGGATCAGATCCACACACTCTGATGCCTCCTCCAGGCACCTGGCACACACACCCTCCCACAACTGGAGAGCGCCGGAGCAGACTTCTGCAGACCACCAGGTGTGTATGTGTGGGGGGTGTTCTCCCAGCACATGGTGATTATATGTTAAGAATTATGATTATGCTGAGACGGGTTTGGCTCAGTGGATAGAGCGTCGGCCTGCGGACTGAAAGGTCCCAGGTTCGATTCCAGTCGGGGGCATGTACCTTGCTTGCGGGCACATCTCCAGTGTGGGGCGTGCAGGAAGCGACTGATCGATGTCTCTCTCCCATCGATGTTTCTGATTTTCTATCACTCTCCCTTCCTCTCTGTAAAAAATCAATAAAAAAAAAGAAAAAGAATTATGATTATGACCCTGACCGGTTTGGCCTAGTGGATAGGGGATTGGTCTTAGGTTTGATTCCGGTCAAGGGCATGTGCCTTGGTTGTGGGCACATCCCCAGTAAGGGGTGTGCAGGAAGCAGCTGATCGATGTTTCTAATTCTCTCTCCCTCTCCCTTCCTCTCTGTAAAAAAAAAAAAAAAAAAAAGAATTGTGATTATGACCATTCCAATTTTGTGCCTTTAAGATACTTGGTGCAAATACACACACACATACAACAACAACAATAGCCCTCCACGAAAAAAAAATTCCCTTTCTAAAAATACAAAATAATGCTTCAAATTACCTAACAGCGATGCCCGGCTGGTCTGGCTCAGTAGTTGAGCATCAATCCAGGATCCAGTTCCCAGTCAGGGCACATTCCTGGGTTGTGGGCTCTATCACCAGTAGGGGGTGTGCAGGAGGCAGACAATCAATGATGTTTCTTTCTCATAGATGTTTCTAAGTCTATGTTTCTATTCTGTCGCTTCCTCTCTCTCTCTCTCTCTCAAAAAAAAGAAAAAAAAAGAATCAATACAAACATCTTTAGGGTAAATGTAACTAAGGAGAAAATAAACAAATGGGACTACATCAAAATAAAAAGCTCCTGCACAGCAAAATAAAAGGGAGCCCACTGCATAGGAGGACATATTTGACAATGATACCTCAGATAAAGGTTTAATAGCCTAAGTATTATAAGGAACTCATACAACTTAACAAAAGGAAGACAAACAATCCAATTTAAAAATGGGCAACCCTAGCTGGTTTGGCTTAGTGGATAGAGCATCAGCCTGTAGACTGAAGGGTCCAAGTTTGATTCTGGTCAGGGGCGCATGCACTGGTTGTGGGCTCAACCTCCCAGTGGGCTGGGGGGCAGGGGGAAGGGGCGGCGGCGTGCAGGAGGCAGCCAATCAATGATTCTCTCTCATCATGGATATTTCTATCTTTCCCTCTCCCTTCCTCTCTGAAATCAATAAAAAGATATTTTTTAAAATGGGCAAAGGACCTAAATAAACACTTCTCCAAAGAGGACATACAAATGGCCAAAAGACATATGAAAAAATGCTCAAAGTCACTGATCATTAGAGAAATGCAAATTAAAAAAACAATGAGATATCACCTCACACCTGTCAGAATGGCTACCATTAATAAATCAATAAGCTGAGACCGGTTTGGCTCAGTGGATAGAGCCTCGGCCTGTGGACTGAAAGGTCCCAGGTTCGATTCTGGTCGGGGGGCTTGAGGGCACATCTCCACTGTGGGGCGTGCAGGAGGCGGCTGATCAATGTCTCTCTCTTGATGTTTCTGACTTCCTATCTCTCTCTCTTCCTCTCTGTAAAAAATCAATAAAATATATTTTAAAAAAAGAAAAAAAAAAAAAAGAAAATGCACTTGTTAGATGCATGTTTTAAATATTTTTTTAAAAAATAATTAAGTCAACAAATGACAAATGATGGCAAGAGTGTGGAGAAAAGGAGACCCTAGTGCACTGCTGGTGGGAATGCAGACTGGTGCAGCCATTATGGAAAACAGTATGGAGTTTCCTCAAAAAAGTAAATATGGAACTGCCATTTGACCTTGTGATCCCACTTCTAGAATATATCCTCAGAAACCTGAAGCACCCATCAGAAAGAATGCGTGCACCCCTATGTTCATGGCAGCACAATTTACAATAGCTAAGATCTGGAAACAGCCCAAGTGCCATTCAGACAAGTGGATAAAAAATCTGTGGTACATTTATACCATGGAATACTATGCAGCAGCAAAAAAAGAAGAATCTCTTACCTTTTGAGACAGCATGGAGAGTATCATGCTAAGTGAAATAAGTCAGTCAGAAAAAGGTAAGTATCATATGATCTCACTCATATATGGAATCTAAGTAACATAAACCGATGTACGGAGTGGATCCAGAGACATAGAAGCATGGAACAGTGTGGAATCTCAGAGGGAAGGCAGGGGAGGGAGGGTGGGTGAGAGGTAATCAACCAAAGACCTTGTATGCATTTATGCATGGTCCATGGACACAGACAATAGGGTGCTGAAGGCCTGGGGTGGGGGGTAGGGGTAGGCTGGAAGGGGTCAATGGGAGGAGATAGAAAGGGGGACATACGTAATACTTTCAACAATAAAAAATTATTTGAAAAAGAAAAAAAAGATTAAAAAAATTAAATTAGCTAATAATTAAATCACCAAATTATTCCCCTCCCAGGCCTTCAGTGGAATAGACACAGCCAGGGAGTTAGGACCTGTGTTCTCTATGGCTCTATGGCAGATAGGACCCCCTATCCCCAGCTGGACATTTTACAGAAAAGCAATGGAAGGCGGACGAGTTGTCCACCTTCCTGATGACATTCCCTGCTCCATGAGCGATTAGATAGTCCCACACAGACACATGCTGCTCTTCTTGGGCCTCATATGTGGAGGCAGGATCCCCTTCCAATTTTCTGCAGCCGAACTCCCTGCAAGGCCCTGCCTGTGCCGAGGTTCTGTCCATGCCTTTGCCACTGTCCTTGTGTGTCTGTGGGCCCCAGGCTTCTGAGCTCATAGTAAAGGCTCAGGGAGACGGGTTCAAAGGGACCCCAGAGAGCTAAGGGATAGCCATCCCACTGCCCGATAAACCTGAAGGGAAAGGACTTGGCCTCTCTCGGGCCTCCTGCCTGCCTTCAGGTCTCTCCAGGTGTTCCCCTGGGAGTTGTCACAAGTAACCAGAGCTGTTCCCCATGGTGAGAGCTCAGGAGGATGGTGTTGCTTGGCAACTGGCACAGCACAAAAGATCCAGCTAATCCATGCTGTCTGGGCTGGCCAGGCTCCACGGCTTCCAGGGCAGGAGCCTGCTGGCCAGCAGCAATGCCCTAGAGCAGTGGTGGGCAAACTCATTAGTCAACAGAGCGGCGAACAGCGGCTCGTGAACCGCATATAGCTCACTCACGAGCCACAGTTTGCCAACCACTGCCCTAGAGACAGATGCTTATAAACTTCTACCTCTTTCCACGTCAGCAAACCCCAAGTTCTAAGCAAGTTCTAGCAAACCCCAAGGCTTGCACAGGGAGGACCCCTTCTCTCTCCACCTTCCCGTCTCTCACCCTTTTCATGAGTGCGCTTTTCACAGCCCGGTGAATAATCTGAAGACCTCTCTGGGGGTCCCATGAAATGTGGGGCAAATTACTTCACCTCTCTGAACCCCAGACTCCAATCTTTGAGGTCACATGGATCTGGATACGACCCATGCTTCATTTCTCAGCTGTGTGATACCAGGCATGTTGTTTTACCTCTTGGCGCCTCAGCTCCCTCAGTATAAACCTACCGTATAGGCTGCTGAACAAAGGAAAATGTTTGGCACAGTGCCTGGCACATGACCTGGCAGGGTTTGGCCTAGCCACTCCTCTCTAACCTTATGTTCCAACACTCCCTTGGTCGCTGGCCACTACTCACTCGCCTATTCTACTATTGAATAAATCAGGCTCTTTCCCACCTCTGGGCTTTCCGGGATACTGTTTCTTCTCCCAGAACACTTGCTATTACCCCCTACCCTCCACCCTCTCTACCAGACAATTATTCTTTAGTTGAAAAATTACTTCCCTGGAGAAACATCCCTTATTCACCATCCTCCTTTTGAATGACAGCTCCACATTAAACAACTCGTTGGCCTCCTGCATTTCCTTTTCTCTTTATGGCACTTAATACTATATTTAAATGCAAGATGGTTTAACATTAGTCTTCTCCTAATGGGCTGGATGTCTGGACAGGGGCTATGTCTGATGTGTTCTTTGCTGTATTCCCAGTGAGAGGTTTGGCCTACGTGTCTCCATGGTACATTCCAGCCCTAGCCGGTTTGGCTAAGTGGATAGAACGCTGAGCTGCAAATTGAAGGGTCCCAGGTTCTATTCTGGTTAAGGGCACTTGCCCAGGTTGCAGGCTCAATCCCCTGTAGGGGATGTGCAGGAGGCTCAGCCAATCAATAATTCTCTTATTGGTGTTTCTATCTCTCCCTTCCTCTTTGAAATAAATAAAAATGTATTAAAAACAAACAAACAAACAAAAAGGACGTTCCAGTTTTCTGTATCTCAAATCGGCTAGGGCTGGATCTCTTTATTTCTTCCGTCTCCTAAATAATTGACCTAAATAATTTTTGCACCACTTCTTTGATTAAACTGAATCCCCCAAATGCGGCGTCCAACTGCAAAAGCAGCTCAGTTCATTACACTCCATTTATTTCAGGGCTGGCTGGACCAGATTTGGGGATGGCCAATCCCAAGTCTGCCCCTTAGGGATTTGGGGACGGACCCCTTTCTTTCCGCATCCCAGGGCGCTCCATCCCTCCCAGCGACGTCCCTCGGCTAAAAGCAGACCCGGAGGAAGCGGGCCCTCCC
>PVJN01060875.1:0-11452 GCA_004026805.1 Lasiurus borealis
TTATTTGTCACCTCCTTGTTACCCTGACACAGGAAGTTGCAAATACTAACTTCTCTATTTCATGGCATTGTTCAGCTATGAGGGTGTTTCTTGATTCACATTGTTAAGAGCCTAAACCTGACTCATTGTTGCAGTGCACACATGCAGGTAACAAAAAGAAAACCCACAGATTCTACTCCTCTCAATTTCCCAGTTCACAAGAATCGGTTTGTTACACAATGATGATACTTAACTCGAATTTTTATTTTCTCACTTGATACTCTAGTCCAGGAGTCAGCAAACGCATTGGTCAACAGAGCCAAATATCAACAGTACAACAATTGAAATTTCTTTTGAGAGCCAACATTTTTTAAACTTAAACTTCTTCTCACGCCACTTCTTCAAAATAGACTCGGCCAGGTCATGGTATTTTGTGGAAGAGCCACACTCAAGGGGCCAAAGTGCCGCATGTGGCTTTCCAGCCCGTTTGTCGACCACGGCTCTAGTCAGTATGTTTCCCCAGGCAAGAACATTAAAAAAAAAAAAAAAAAAGAAAAATAGTTGTTTTTATTTCCTCTCCTCACATTTTTTATTTTCTTAGAGAAACATTATTTTCCTTTGTTGAGAGGGATAGTTAATTACATTAATAATAAATCTCAAAATGGGAAACCAAACTTGAACTAAAATAGAAATCTTACTCCATAATCACAGAAAGAATATTTACTTTAAAAATAAACGTAAATGTTTCTATGAGGTCCAATCCCATGATAATTCATTGGGAATCTATTTGGGTCCTCTCTCACTCACATCTGTCTTATGAAAAACAAGGCATTCTGGAAAGCCTGTTGATCTTTCCCTCATTAGGTTGGTTACCTCTGAGATGGCCTGTCTTGGCTTCTAAGGGTTACTGAAATCTGAGAGCCTTGGGTTTTTGCTGGGAAATTTCTAGACCTTCCTTCCCATTCCCAATTTCCTGGAGGATGTCTCCTCACCCTCTTTTCCACAAAGTGCTTATCTCCTTTTCTCCTTCCAGGCATAACTCCTTCCAGTAATACCGGGAAAACAATGATCTTTCCTGTCCTACAGCAAAAGCCTCCGGACAGTTAAGTGGGAAAAAGTGCACTGAGGACAAAAGACAAATTAATATCTCAATCCATGATGCTGTCTCACAGCCTTTACAGGAGTACCCTTCCCTCATAACCAGAAATACCTGATGGAGGAGGAAAAGGCCCAGCACTAACAGACCAGCCAGCCAGTTTGTGGGTGACTGAGGCGTGCCCTAATCCTTCATCAGTGGCCTAACCTTCATAATCTTATTAGTGTACAATCACAGTGTTTCATTCCTGAAATCTGAAACTGGAAGAAGAAAGGAAATTCAAGTTACAAATGTCCCCACGCATTTATTTAAAAATTATGCTGTGCTACACATGCAGATGCTTATGTCCCCTGCCAATCTTTCTAAATCCTTCACCCAGCTGTAGCCTTCAGGACATTCAAGAAGTGAAATCATCTCTTTACTTCCAGAGTATTTCCAGAGATGGAAAGACCTTGCCAGGAACAATATAGGGAGATGAATGTTGCTTTTGATAAGACACCAATGGAGAGTTACGTTTACTTTTTATAAATGTCAAATTTTTATTTATAATTAAAGTTATTGTACTGGCAATTACAATCATTTCTCAACACACTAGAAAGTCTATTTTGTAGCATCATGGATTACACACAGATGACACTTTAATGAATCAGTGTTTCTTGAAGACTAAACGGGGCAGAAATGAAATGGCTGTTAGTTCTGTCAGGACTTCAGTTTATTGGGGAGGCATAATTGTGCTAATTAGTTGAGACATGTAAAGTCAGTTTGCTTTTTTTTAACTGTTCATGTTTTGTTTTTAATATGTTTTTATTGATTTTAGAGAGAGAGAGGGAGTGGGAGAGAAAGGTCATTAGGAAAAGAAATGTCGCCCCCTACTGGGGATCGATCGGGCAACCAAGGCATGTGCCCTTACCTGGAATGGAACCTGAAACCTCTCCCTACTAAGCATCATCGGCCAAGGCCTGTCTGGGTGTTTTTCACTAAAAGTATATTACATTGACATGCTATTGTTCTCATTTTTGCATGTCAGTCTGAGAAATAGGTTGGGGAAGTGAGCACACAGCTCCTTTGATGCGGCATTCATTATGTGGAACGGGGACTCTCTTTGCACATATGAAATGGCCCGGGAAAGGAACTCTCACAAACAGGGACATAAACCTTCTCTGAGGGAGAGTACTGAGATGACTGTAATGCATGTAGGCATTCCAGCATTTCCTCACAACAGCATTGCATTTCTAACAGTCTCTTATTTATACTATGGCTGAAAATATCATTTAATTTAATGCTCAACTCACAGTATTTGATTGGCTGTGGGTTATTTTTGGTTTTGTTTTTTGTATGTGAAGAAAAGGGACCCAGTCAACCTGTTCCGTATTAAAATACATATACTCCAGCACCACCTACTGGGGATAGGGTTACAGTGTCCCAAATTACAAGAAATTAAAATACCAATCTGATTCTTTCCCCAAAACTTTCATTTATTTCTTGCTTTTTCTACTTTTTGTATTATTTTATTTCCTATTGTTCCTCTATTCATTTTTCTTTCTTTCCTTTTACCCATTAGAAATACTCTGACTTGCGTGCCCTCAGTGGTACCAGATTTGTCTCTTGCTTCAACAGTGTTTGGACTGAACAGAACCAGGGACTCCCTTCTTCCAGCCTCCACATTTTACCGAGTCACCACCTTCTAAACCAGTGGTTCTCAACCTTCCTAATGCTGAGACCCTTTAAGATAGCTCCTCACGTGGTGATGACCCCCAACCATAAAATTATTTCCATTGCTACTTCATAACTGTAATTTTGCTACTGTAATATCTGATATGCAGGATGTATTTTCATTGTTACAAATTGAACATAATTAAAGCATAGTGATTAATCACAAAAACAATATGTAATTGTATATTGTGAAATATTTATTTCTAATTACAAATAAATGAAATTTTGTCTTGAATCGTGGTGTAGCATTGGTAACAGTCTTCATATGATAACACTACATTGCTACATTTTGCTACACTGAGGAGCAGTGTGTTGGTTCCTAAGACCATGGGAAATAGGTGTTTTCCAATAGTCTTAGGCGACCCCTGTGAAAAGGTAGTTCGACCCCCAAAGGGGTCGTGACCCACAGGTTGAGAACCACTGTTCTAAACCATCTCTGAGACTGCCAACACACCGTTTTTTGTTTGTGTTTGTTTGTTTGTTTCTCTACCTTAACTCCTTATTTCTGAACAACCGTGAACTCCCAAATTCCTCAGTTATTCCACCCAGGTGGAGGCTGCAGTTAATCGCCTGGCCAGCTGCATCTGTGGCCCCACACCTACCTCTCTCTGGGCTTCTGTTTCCACCAGGAAGATGTGGCTCTGGAGGGCGAGTTGGTGAAGAAGGGTGAGGGCACTGAGCTTCTCTTAAAGTTGCAAACCAGCGCGGTGGCCACATTCTCTTCCAGGACGCGCTGAAGCCCCCCAAGACGAGGGGGCAGAACTCAGGACGCCATGGAAGCCACAGGCCCAGGTTCTACCCGTGCGGACCCTCAGCTCTGTGGCTTCCTGGAGAACCACTTCCGGGGTGAGGGGGTGAAACTCATCAAGAAGATGGGCCACACCTGGCTCACCTCTGAAGGCTGGCGGCCCCCAGGCTGGGCTGGGCGAGTATCTCTTCAGAAGGCTCCCCCGAAGTGGACGGAGGAGCCTGTGGAGCCCAGAGGCCTCAGAGCGCTCCTTTGCAGCTGCCTGGTGTCTGGCTTTCACCTGTGCCTCTCCCCCAAACTACCAGCCATTCTTTTAGCCACCCTGGCGCCCTCTCCCATTCACTGGACCAAATGAAACAATAAAACATTTTGCAGCAAAAAATAAAAAAAAATGAAAGAAAAGAAAAAAAAAAACTCTTTATTTTTTTTTAATATATTTTATTGATTTTTCACAGAGAGGAAGGGAGAGAAATAGTTAGAAACATCGATGAGAGAGAGAGAGACATCTATCAGCTGCCTCCTGCACACCCCCATGGAGGTGTGCCCTCAACCAAGGTACCTGCCCCTGACTGAATCAAACCCAGGACCTTTCAGTTTGCAGGCTGCCGCTCTATCCACTGAAACAAACTGGTTTCAGCTTGACTTTCACAATATAACTCTCATAAACATTTGTCTAAAACAAACACTTTATGATATGAAGATAAATTAAAGATAAGAAAAAAGAGATCCATGTCAGAACGTATGTCTTCACTTTGCAAAACTATAAGTATAAAGTAATGCCTGAATTTTTAACAAAATTTTAATTAGAAATGTTTGTTGATTAAGAAAGGCAATCAAGGGTTATGAACACATAAACACAATATTGTTAATCTCTGAAAATGTGTTAAAGCCAACTTTTGACAATTCTTAGAAAGTTTTTACTACAGTTGCAAGATTACATTTAAAATAATAACGCTTATAGCTAAAATATATTGGATGCACACTTTCAATCAGGAGCTCCCCTAAGGTCACTTTATGGGTTATCTTGTAGCAACTCTGTGATGTAAAGGTTCTTTTATCCTCAATTTAATATGAGAAGATTGTAACTGAAGTGTTAATTAACTCATTCAAAATCACATTAGTAAGTGGGTGAACTGGTTTTCAAAAGCACATTTTAGTTGCAGTGCGTATGTGTTTTCATTTTTAAGGCTTAATTTCTAGGTATTTGACAATTAACATAATTGAAATCAAATTTAATCATCCACAGGCATTCCTTTAAAAAGTCCCCTAAGGTCTGACTTGTTCAGTTAGGATAACTCTGCTTTGCCTTTAAGTATTATTGTACTAGAGGCCTGGTGCACGAAAATTCATGCACTGGCAGGGGAAGGGAAGGAGTTTCCCTCAGCCAGGCTTGTGCCTTCTTGCAGTCTGGGACTTCTCAGAGGATGTCCACCTGCTGGCTTAGGCCCACTCCCCAGGAGATTGGGCTTAAACTGGCAGTCAGATATCCCTCTGGCAGTCTGGGATCCCTCCAGGGATGTCTGACTGATAGGGAATGGGCCTAAACCACAGTAGGATGTCCTTGGCACCACCTTGGAGGCAGGAGAGGCCCTCACCACTGTCCCTGTGCTCACAGTGTCCAACTTGTGGCTGAGCAGAGCTCCCCTTGTGGGAACACACTGACCACCAGGGGTAGCTCTTGAGTGTCTGCCCCCTGGTGGACAGTGAGTGTCATAGCGACCAATGATTCCTGGTTGTTCTACTGTTAGGGTCAATTTGCATATTACCCTTTCATTATATAGGATTCTTACTTTGTTTTCTTTTGTTTTATTTTATCACTCATATCTTAGTTTGCCCATTGACTATATTTCATGCAATAGTCAGAAAGGATAAAGATAAAAAGACTTATTTTTTTTCTTTGCCTCAAGTTGGGCCAAATTTATAAAGTGCAGAAAAAGCCTTTGAGAGAGAATGGGTGGGCGTGCCCTAATCAAATGAACCCTTTTAAGGAGGGGCTGGGACTCTCTCTGAAGTCAGACATATTCTCACCCTGGCCTCCAGTATGTGAGCTCCATATCGTGAGAGGTCTATCAGAGGGCCATTCAGCAAGGGACTACAGGTAGCTTCTAGTAGTTAAGCTCAGCTCCTATTTAATAAATAGCCAACAAGAAAATGGGACATTAGTCCTACAACCACAATGAACCAATAATTTATGCCAATAGCCATGTGAATTTGAAAGAGGATTCCGAGCTCTAGAAAGGACCACATACTGACCACTATTTTGATTATAACTTTGTAGGATCCTGAGCTGTTGTAACACAACTTTTATTTCCATGACTATTTTTAGCAAAATATTAATCACATTTAAAGTATAAAATAGTTAAAGTATTTTTTCAAATTTTATATTGCTTCTTTTCAGTGGTATAAAAAATTATATTGTGCTAAAATTGCCTGCCTTTTCTATTGTCACAGTGGATAATTTTTGAAAATACATATGGATATATGTTGTAACAAATTGTTCAATTGTTTTATTTTAAGAGTAGAGGCCCAGTGCATGAAATTCATGCATGGTTAGGGTTCCTAGCAGCTGCCTGGGCCTTCCTTCATTCTTTGCTGCTCCCTGGTGGTCAGTGCATGTCATAGCGAGTGATCAAACTCCTGGTGGGTAGAATTCCCGAGGGGACATTTTGCATATTAGGCCTAGATAGATAGATAAATAGGTAGGTATTGATATGCTTATTGTTAACATTTTTCATTAAATAACATTTGCCCATGGATGTTTCCTAAGCTTCAACCATTTAAATTATTCAGGTTCTAGACCTGAGCACTCCTATATTTAGGTAATTAGAGTTATAATACTAATTCTAAGAACAAGCAGGACCACTAATCTGGCATTAATTATACCCAACTTTAACCACTGAGAGAGAGAGAGAGAGGGAAAAAAAAAGGAAGGCAGGAAGGAAAATACAAAAACAGACATTAAATTTGAAAAAAAAATCATGACTTTAAAATTAAATATTTATTAAAATATATTAGCAAAAGGATAGTTTATATATAAATACTTTATATATAAAGACTAGAGACCAGGTGCATGGATTTGGCACTGGTGGGATCTCTTGGCCGGGCCTGCATCCTCTCACAATCTGGGACCCCTCAGGAGATATTGGAAGCCTAGTGTACAGATTCAGTCTGATCCCTGCAGGCCAGGCTGAGGGGCCCCACCAGTGCATGAATCCGTGCACCAGACCTCTAGTATGCATATGCTAGTAAGATCTTTGGTTAATCTTTTCCTTCCCACCCCTCTCCCCTCTTTCGTCTGAGATTCATCATTCTGTTCCATGTTTCCATGCCTGTGTTCAGTGTCTGCCCTCTGGTGATCAGTACACATCATAGCTACTGGTCAAATGGTCAAAAGGTCAAATGGTTGTTCAGGCATATATATATATATATATATATATATATATATATATATATATATATAGATGATAGTGGCCACCTAACTTTGGCATCTGTTTTTAGGAGGCTTTCAAGATTTGAGATGACAATTTACCAACACTTTCTTGCCTTTAGCATTTGAAAGATAATTAGCTGCTTTAATTAGAGGCCAATGAGGGGCTTATACTATTCAATCCACACAGAAAGCAAACCTATGATTATCCCAATGTTTTAATCAACTGCACTACAGACATAAACTTCAGGTTAATGATGGTAAAGGGCAAAAGTGAAAAATCTATATTAAAATATCACCATGTTACTTTCATTGTATTACGTACTACACATGTTAATACATATATTACATGGGCAATGTTTTCTTCCTACAAAAAATAAGGAACACATCTCTACTTGATTTGTTTTCTTGCTATAAGTTGAATTTGGATTTGGGAAGGCAAATAACTATACTAAAGGCTGTCTGCACATCTGTTAAATGTTTTTCAGGAGAGATGGTATGGAGTAAGATGAACACTGGAAAATCGTGGGAAGTATGGGAATCCTATCTCACCAGTCACTAGCTGTGTAGCTATGGATAATGTCAGAAAAACTCACTGGTGGTCTCAGCATGAAATGAGAGGATTGAACCACCTAAGTGTTTTTGAAAACTGGGTCCTGGAAGGGTTAGGTTTTCCTGGGTTTTTCAAGTATTTGTCCCTCGACTTTCAATTGTATCCCAGCATCAACAAAGCCTCTCTGTTTCTTGTTATTGCTTTTGTTTCAATATGTTTTGTATTTTGGGTTTTAGAAATAAGATTTTCCTTGAAGAAGGAAGTCTCTAGTTTCTAAAAGTTTTAAAAACCACTGGTCAGAATTAGCACTGATGTTAGCTACTAAGAACAAGAGTCTCGCTGAAACCGGTTTGGCTTGGTGGATAGAGCATCTGTCTGTGGACTGAAAGGTCCCAGGTTTGATTCCAATCAAGGGCATGTACCTTGGTTGCGGGCACGTCTCCAGTGGGGGGCGTGCAGGAGGCAGCAGGTTGATGTCTCTCATCAATGTTTCTGACTTTCTATTCCTCTCCCTTCCTCTCTGTAAAAAATCAATAAAAATGTTAAAAAAAAAGAATAACGGTCTCAGTTAATTCGGCGGTTCTAAATGTTATTACTAAATGTTATTCTTGCTAAATGTTAAAACGTAGCATAGTGTTTTACAGATGCAGCTGTAAACAGGATGAGCTTGACAGGAACTCAAGTGTAAGTATAAGGGGTAAGTGTAGCCAACTGCAAAGAAAAAATCAACCTGTAATGGACCAAATAGTATATACAAGCTTGAATATAAACATTGGTTAAACCTCTCTTCCAGGAGACAGAGCTTTGGATATGAATTCCTTGTCTCTTTTACTTGCTGCAAGTAAATAAAATTGCCTTGTGACAGGTATGTCTCTTTCTTGAGGAGAGCACCCCACGCAGCGAACCCCCTGAGCTCTGTAACACTGGCACTTTCTAGCCCACAAGTTCTTAGTTCTACTTTATTCCGATTTAGTGAACCATTGGCTCCACCCACTAGACCAGGCAATAAAAACAATGAGTGGATAAAAATTCTGGCCTTTAACATTTTTACCCACCGAAGTTTTATTTGGAGAATTTAATTGATATTTACCTTGTTTCCTAAAATTTCCAACAATAGATTGATTGTTTTCCCCCAGGGCCATTCACTCTCCTAGGTTTATTATAGGCACCTCTCACCAACACCAGAGTGGTGTTACTGGACAGCCCCTGAGTCTGTGGAAGAGGGCTGTTCCCAACCTCAATCCTTGTCTTCTCATGTAAATGAGTTTACACAGGAGACCTTGGCTGCATTGTGAAAGGCCAATTTATTAAAGCATCTAGAGCATGCACTTTTATTGAAAAAGCAAAGCACAAGCACACCTATACATCTGGCTTATGAAGCACAGATGGGCTCTCAATTAATCTGAAGAGCAAGGTGGGTGGGGGTCTGAGGTGTTACATACCCTCCTGTCTATTGGTTTTAAAATTCCTTTGCTGAATATTTTGGTGCAGATTAATTCTCAGGGTTCGTTCTCTCTCTCTCTCTCTCTCTCTCTCTCTCTCTCTCTCTCTCTCTCTCTCTCTCTCTCTCTCTCTCTCTCTCTCTTTCATCTCTCGCCTTCCCAGAATTCATGAGACACACCTGGCAACTTTATATCTCGCCAAGCCTTGAGACTGCTGGCATCTCTGCCTAGGGAGTAAAATTGTCCTTTTTCCCTTTCCCCTTCCCCCCACCCTTTCTACTTCTCTCATGAAGGAGGCTTGTAACCATTTGCTCACAAGTGTCCTTGGCTGCAGAACATAAGGGCTTGTTAGTTACAAGCTGGCTGGGAACTGCTCACACTGTTGGGCCTTGTTTTAACTTTCCTTATCCTGCAACTTTCCTATTCTGTCTGCTCTGGAATCCTGTAACCAGCTCACCTTCCCTTTGCAAAATCTCTTTAGTCACTCTTTCTCATTTTGGTAAGGATGGTTTCATTGAGAAGGCCCTTGCTATGTGTTGCTCCAGCAGTATGGTCTCCTTTCCTTCATTTTGCTAATCACCTGAAAAAACACACACACACACACACACAAAACACAAGGTTACTTTTAATTTCTAGCTAACAATGATTTTTGATCTATGAAGCAGAGGCAAACATTTATTAAGAAGCAGCAATTTATTAAGCAGCAGCAATAAAATGTACTTACAAAAAAGAATCATGTATGAAATACCAAATATTTTAAATTCTGATGTGCATTTTAACATTTTTTTTTAGTGTTCTAGAAATGTTGTGGGAAAGGCTTAAAACTAAATTGAGGTATTTGTTGCTGTTGTAGTTGAATCTTTTTGAGTAATTGAGTGCTTATTTAATGGAGAAAAACAGCTTTAAGAATTGCTTTATAAAACATAATATACAGACTTTTTTTAAAGAATATTTGGAAATATATTCACAGAAAGTTTCTATGTATACTCTAAATGGGCAACAAGCAAATGAGATGAATATAAAAAGAAATTTTATTAACTAAACAACCAACATTAACTTAATAAGTAAATGTGAAATAAATGAATACATAATCATGTGTTGTGTATTAAATATTTAAAATGGCTTTAAAATATTTTGCATTCAGTCATCATTCTAAGACACTCTCCCACTGTATTCTTTCTCTGGATCTTATCTGTAGACAAGTATCATAAAAGCAATATATACATCACATCTACGATTGAGTTATCCATTTACTTCTATATATATAATTATTGTCCCATGGGAAAAAAACCCCACAATTATTTTAACTAAGGGTCTAATTGTTACAAGAATATCACTATAAATTTATATCACTATAAATTAGATTTTTAATTTAATTTTTTATTATGATGAAAAACATATACCCTTAAGATCTGCAGTAGTAAGATTTTCAGCAATTAATATTACAACTAGTGGTACTCATATTTTTATATATATTCTAAGTCACAATGTACATTTACAGTTGATATTTTTCTTATGCTAAATTCAAATGATTTTAACCAACTGTTCTCATGTTTAATTTGCTATGATGCTATAAATCATTAGTGTTTTTTAAAAAGTGTAGAGAGTATGGGTTGGGGAAGGTAAATGCACAAATGTTCATGCTTGTTTAATTTAATTTTTGTCAGAAAATTAATTATCTCCCAAGGTTTACAAAGTCATAGTTAAGTGATGTTTCTTAGAACATATTTATGGATTACTTGAGCTTTGAATCTAGCTTACTAATTCATTAATTTGTAATTCAAGGCCTTTTTTAATATAATTATGGTCTTATTTATTTGAATGTGTTGTTCCTCTGCTGTTTTACCCTTAGATCACATCTGAATCATTATCATCCAAGATAAGCTTTGTCTTAGTTATAACCAGTGATTTGGTAGAATTCTAAATTGGAAGATACATGTCTGGCTATTTCCTCCAAAACTCGGAGAGAGAGAATAGATCTCTGCTTTCAAAGACATCGTTTTGAAGATTCTCAAGCTGTGGTATAATAATGAATCTAGAGAGTATGCTTTACCTAACAGGCAGAACTTATATCTTCACATGACATTGTGAAATGATTTTTCAAAGCTCTTTGTGAGGAGGAAAAAAAAAACACCTGTGAAAGAAAATGACATATATACATTTATAAATCTATGAGATAAAGACCTTCAAATATATTCCCTATGCATATCAAGCAACATGATGGTTTCAGCCTTATAATACACTGTCTTGTATTATAAATTCAAATATGAGAAGTATATTTGATCAGGTTAATGATGTTATAATTACTTTAGTTATTCCAAAGCCAAGAGAAAGGATTACATTTCCAAACTTGTTTATATTCTTGTTCTGCTTCCACATCCAAATCCCAGAATATCATCCTCCCTGGGGACCCTGTGGCTTTTGGATGGCCACATGCATGTTTCTAACTAATCTTTCTGGGTTTTTCCCAGATCCACTCTGAATTATTGCAGTT
>PVJN01060876.1:0-11450 GCA_004026805.1 Lasiurus borealis
GCCACTCAGCGGAAAAACATTAAATTCTCGGCATGGAAACATGTGACCTCGGCTCCCTTTACGCCCTGGTCGGTGGGCAGCCACCTCTACTGCACCCAGGGGTCCACGTCCCTGGGGTCCCCAGACGTCAATGGCTGGGAAGGTGCAGGCTACGTGGGTCCATCACTTAGACCTCATACACCTCATTCACCCAGAAAGGGTGGGACAATACCTCCCACAGGCGGGTGAGTTGAGGATTTTATTTTATTTTTAAAAAATATATGTTATTGATTTTCTACAGAGAGGAAGGGAAAGAGATAGAGAGTTAGAAACATCGATGAGAGAGAAACATCCATCAGCTGCCTCCTGCACACTGGGGATGTGCCCACAACCGAAGTACATGCCCTTGACCGTAATCAAACCTGGGACCTTTCAGTCTGCAGGCCGACGCTCTATCCACTGAGCCAAACCGGTTTTGGCAAGGATTTTATTTTAATAAATACATTTTTATTGATTTTAGAGAGAAAGAGAGACACATCGAAGAGAGAGAAACATCAATATGGATCGGCTGCCTCCTGCACAACCCTTGCTGGGAATCGAGCCCGAAGCCCAGGCATGTGGCCTGACCGGGAATTGAACGGTGACCTCCTGGTTCATAGGTCGATGCTCCATCACTGAGCCACGCCGGCCAGGCCTGAGCCGGTTTCTTACCCTTTCTGAGCCTACGGCTCCCATCCTATAAAATGGATAGGCTGAGTCCAGCCTCATTAGCTCTGTTCAAGCATTAACAGTGTAACAGTGACCTTGCCGGAGCACAGTCTGTGCTCCATGAGGGCTTTCTCTTCTAAAGGGTTACGGCTCCCATCCCAACCTCCTGTCTCCTGCTTTCGTCCTCTCCAAACTCTGTCCGGCAACCTTTGATATTTCCTTAGCCACAGGACAAGAAATCCATCATACTGCAGCCATACGGCCTGAGCACCACTTACAGATGTGTGACCCCGGCCACATGACCTCCCCTCCCGGAGTCTCAGTTTGCTCCTCTGTAAAATGGGGCCGATAACAGCACCCCGCCCCCCACCTCGGACTGCCGTGAGGTTTCGACAGTAGCATGGAGCACACAGAATCGTGTTTGCCCTTTAAATAGCCAGATCTCAAGGAATGCTGGCTCATTGTAATCACTAGGGTGTGACGTCACAGGTCCCACCTGCCCTTCCCTTTCTCTGCGACCAATGCTCCGCGGCCCCGTCTGACAGAGACCCTGTTTCCACCCACAGGTGGTCTTCATCGGCATGATGTCCAGCTCCACGCTCTGGGGAAACATCTCAGACCAGTACGGCAGGAAAACAGTAAGGCCGTCTCTCCTCGGGGCCGCTCCCCGAACCTAGGTTATCTCTGTGGGGACAGTGACTAGAAGTGACACTTACGCTGCTTGAGCACGCGGGAGGCCTGCTTAGGAGCCACGCTGATGTGCTAGGAGGGGCATTGCCCGGAGGCCGCTGTGGAGTCTTGAAATCACACATTCCCAGGGGCACCCAAGCCCGTGCATTTCAAGACTCTCTGGGTCCCAAGGAGGAAAATCTCCATTGAGCTAACTTACGCCCCAAATAAGGAACTAAGTACAGTGGAACCTCGAGATACGAGTTTAATTCATTCTGTAACCTTGAGGCGTGGGAAACTATGAGACCTCTCGAGTCGCGGTAAACTGGTGGGTCGTGCGCAGCCGGCCGATCCTTGCGATGACTCCTATCTCAAATGTTGCTCGTATTTCAAAGCAAAAATCGCTCACTCGACGGCTCGTATCTCAAAAATCTCGTATGTTAGGGCACTCGTATCTCGAGGTACCACTGTATATGTGTGTCAGGCCCTGATTTCATAGTCATGGGCGTGGGAGTACATCAGTGTTGTTTTATTATTATTTTTTAAAAATATATAATTGATTTTTTTACAGAGAATAAGGGAGAGAGTTAGAAACATCAATGAGAGAGAAACATCAGCCGCCTCCTGCACACTCCTGTTGGGGATGTGCCCGCAACCAAGGTACATGCCCTTGACTGGAATTGAACCTGGGACCCTAGAGTCCGCAGGCCAACGCTCTAGCCACTGAGCCAAACCGGTTAGGGCAGTGTTGCTTTATTATTATTGCCACGGATCCAGGGTTTTCCTACCTGAATCATTCCTGTCCTACCTGTTCTCCTAAGTACACAATATCTTTAATTATAGTGTGTGTAGTTTAATGACATGATTTTTTTTTTTGAAAAGAAACTTTAAATGGGGACTCAGTAACAATTGCTCTAAGGCCGTGGTGGGCAAACTGCAGCTCTCCAGCCACATGCAGCTCTTTGGCCCCTTGAGTGTGGCTTTTCCATAAAACACCACGGCCTGGGAGAGCCCCACGGTTGTGCCACATACTGCCGAGGGGTGGGCAGCACCCGCGCAGAGAGTCCTTGGTGGTATGGGTTCCCCTTAAACAGGACTCTATTAGTGACTTTACATGTGTGGGGGGGCGCGCTGAGATCTGGAGGTGCTGAGCAGCCCTGTGACGTGGTGTCTCCCCTCTGTGCAGGGGCTGAAGATCAGCGTGCTCTGGACTCTGTACTACGGCATCCTCAGTGCTTTCGCGCCCGTGTACAGCTGGATCTTGGTGCTCCGGGGCCTGGTGGGCTTCGGGATCGGAGGGGTCCCCCAGTCGTAAGTAAATGCCCAGCCAGTCACCTGTGTCAGGGCCTCGAGGTCTCCCCACTAGTGAACAGCAGAGCTGAGGTTTAAACATCATTTGATCCTCCAAACATTTTTACTGCATCCTCGAACTCTTTTGTCCATGAGGAGAGCACATAAAAACCACAAACAAACTTACAGGAGAAATATTGAACCACCCAAGAGAGCCACAGGCCTCAAAGCTCTTTTGCTTCAGCCATTTACATAAAAAATAATCGTCTTAATCAGGCAACGTTCTTATCTAGTTATAAAATGGCTCCCCTAAGTTCACGATTTGGAAACATTTAGTCGAAGATATTTTTATGTAATTAAATGTAACTAAGAGTTTCCATTAATTTAGAATAGCTTTACCCGATTGCATCACCTCACAAAAGCAAAGGAGTAGAATTTTACGGTGTAGTTTTAAGAGTTCAACCATGAGAAGTCCTCATAATGTACTTTACGTTTTTAGTATAAATGCAAATGGTGGTCCTAACATGTTTTAATTAATTTTTTTTCAGTTTTCTTGATATATAATCAACAGACAGCAGTTTGGGGAGTATGGCATAATGATTTGACTTACATATCTTGCAAAATGATCACCTCCATAAGTTTAGATAACATCCATCATCTCGCATACAAATTATATTAATAAGGAGCAGATCATTTCTCTGCTCTGATCTGTGCCTTTCTATGTCTCTCCTTCTCTTTCTTTCTTTCTTTCTTTTTTTTTCCCCTTTTCTTTATTTCTTCCCTCAAAGTAGGTGTTCACATCAGTTCTTGGTGATAGCAACACTATTAGCATCGATAGTGATGATGATGATGATGATGATGATGATGATATTAATTGAGTGTTTACCAAGTGCTAGGCCTGTGTGAGGTGGTCTCTTCACACTCTCTCATCTTGTCCATTGAACAATCCTATTCCCCCCCCCATTTTACAGATGAGGAAACTGAGGCTCAGAGATCACAAGTGACCTGTGGGTTCAGGTGGTTCTTAAGAGGGGTGTGGAAGTTACTTTTGCTTTGTAACAAACCTTCCCAGTCCTGATGGCTTAAAATAATGATTTCTGTAACTCGTGATCCTGCAGTTCGTCAGATCGGTTGTTTCGGTCTCAGTGGGGCTTACTTACATGTCTTCAGTCCGCTGGTGAATTGAGTGGGGGGCGGGTGAGGCTAGCACGGCCACAGCTGACTCCTCTGCATTCCACAAGCCTCTCTCCCTCCAGCTGGCTTAGCCCAGGCACCTGGTCACATGGTACCTGGGCAGGGGTCCAAGAAGCCACAAAGTCTCTTGAGGCCCCAGCTCGGGACTGGCACAGCATCCCTCCTGCAATATTCTATTGATCAAAAAGTAAGTCACAGAGCCCAGCCTGGAGGGATGGGGACAGAGACTCTGGGTGGAGCGCGCTGCCAAGTCTCATTGCGAGAGGACGCAGACACGGGGAGGGAAAAGTGTACGGCAGCGTTTGCAAACCATCTACGGGTGCCAGGCCAGGTTGCCCAATGCCAGAGCTCTTTCAACTTGAACAAATTGTGGGGGAGGGTTCTGAGCGTCCGGGGTCAGAGGTCCTGGTAAATCAGTAATGCCCATGGGGCCTTGAGGACTGATTTGGGGAGGATTCTGGGAACATAGAATGAGTGGTTCTGAGCAGGTGTATTCTTTTTTTTTTTTTAATTATTTTTTTAAAAATTTAAATTGATTTCAGAGAAAGAGAGAGAGGGAGAGAGACATGGATGTATGGTTCCACTCATGTATGCATTTATTAGTTGACTCCTGTACGTGCCCTGAGAGGAGACCCAATGGGCAACTTTGGTGTATCAGGATGATACTGTGACCAACTGAGCCATTAGCTATTCTTTCTTTTTTTTTAATATATTTTATTAATTTTTTTACAGAGAGGAAGGGAGAGGGAAAGAGAGTTAGAAACATCGATGAGAGAGAAACATCGATCAGCTGCCTCCTGCATGCCCCCCACTGGGGATGTGCCGGAAACCAAGGTACATGCCCCTGACCGGAATCGAACCTGGGACCCTACAGTCCGCAGGCCGACGCTCTATCCACTGAGCCACACCGGTTTCGGCACCAGGCGCTATTCTTTAATTAAAGCAGGAAGGAGGAATCACATTTAGGATGTAAATAATTCCATTTTCTGTCTAGAAGGAGCACTAAAAGAGACTTTAATTCAAGCAAAGGAGTTAAATGTAACTTGCTTTTTATCATTACAGACAATACAATTTTGTTTTAGAAAAAAAAATTTTTTTTTCAGTGCAAATAAGCACCCTCCCCAATGATAATTGCCACTAATTGAACCCACCTGGGCACATCCCTTCGTCTTTCCAGTAGAGGGCGCTGTGCGCTTCAGCAGAAACGCCACTTTCCCCAGAGGCTGGATGCAAACCTTCCCTAACGGGCGCCCCACTTGTGTTTTAGCCGCTCTTAAAAAAATGCACGCGCACCCCTAGGTAGCTGCCCCCTCGTTCCACCTTGCCACCGGCCTCGGAAGGTTCTTCAGACTGGTGTCTGCAGCTAGCGTGCTCCCAAACCTGTCCTTAGTGCGGCTTTTTCTTCCAAAGATGAAGCAGCAGTGGGGAGCGGAGGTCGCAGGTCATTCCTTTCGAAGCCTGGGATCCAGATGGCAAGTCTCAGTGGCCAGCACGCCGCCATCCGTGCGATGGCTCGCGGCGAGGGTCTGTTTACGCCAGCGTCAGCTGCTGCTTGGCTTGGCTCATCTCGTTGCTCATTCTCTTCTTTTTCAGTGTCATTGTAATCATAATCACCACACACTGGATGGACATCAAACAGCTCGTTTTTTCACTGTAAACTGCTGTGAGTCATGGCCAAGTGCGGGGCACAAACAATCCCGGGAAAAGATGTTTCTTGTGGCCTAGGTTGCAAAAAGCAAAAAAACAAAAAAAAAAAAAAAAAAAAAAACAGGAAATGGCAAAAATCGACATGTGTACCAACTGGGCTGTGGCTGTTAGGAAATAGTGCTGTATATCTATGTATATGAATATGGAAAGAGTCCCGAGCTGCCTTATGAGAAGCAGATCCTGACACAGACCCAGGAACAAGTACAGTGGAGCCTTGAACCATGAGGGGGGAGGTTAGCGACCCCACCACTCGGCAGCAGAACATTCGAATACAGTGGTACCTCGAGATACGAGTGCCCTAACATACGAGACTTTTGAGATACGAGCCGTCGAGCGAGCTATTTTTGCTTTGAAATACGAGCAACAGTTGAGATAGGAGTCATCGCGCGGATCGGCCGGCTGCACACGACCCACCAGTTTACCTCGACTTGAGCGTCTCATAGTTTCCCACGCTTCAAGGTTACGGAACGAATTAAACTCGTATCTCGAGGTACCACTGTATAAGTTTTGACTGCCCACTGGCCTCGTAAAGGGGTCCCAGGAGATCTGGAGGGGTCCTGAGCACCATTGGCCTCAAAGGGTTCATGGAAATTAGCTTCCCTCTACCCCCACCTCCCTTATGAGGAGCCAGGAGTGTAACAGGAGGCCACCAAGTAGCTTGGGTGGGAGATGAGGGGAAGGAGAAGGTCTCCTCTTCCCAGCAGCATGGAAGGCAGCGTGGGGGCGTGGCCTAGGCGTTTTCTTCTCCTCCAGGCCATCCAGTGGCTGAGGAAGGGAAAGGGGAGGGAGGGGTGTGGGGAGACAGTGGATGGAGGAGACTGCTGTGGGGTTAAAATGTTGGTTCCATTGAGCACACAGTAAATTGACGGACCGGATACATAAATATATTGAGGCGAATGAGACCCAGGTTTCTCCATGTTTTGGAGAAGGGATTTACAAACATGGAGATTGGACGGTTAGGAAGAACCCTGACCTTCTGGTTGGACTGGAATTGAAAGTATCAGTATGGGCTCATTGGTTGTTTTTTGTTTTTTTTTAAATATATTTTATTGATTTTTTACAGAGAGGAAGGGAGAGGATAGAGAGTTAGAAACATCAATGAGAGAGAGACATCGATCAGCTGCCTCTTGCAAGCCCCCTACTGGAGATGTGCCTGCAACCAAGGTACATGCCCTTGACCGGAATGGGACCTGGGATCTTTCAGTCCGCAGACCGACGCTCTATCCACTGAGCCAAACCGGGTTTCAGCTCATTGGTTGTTTTTTAAATACATGTACATGGGTATAGATATATAGATACAGATGTATGGTGTGTATGTGGGGAGAGAGAGAAATGGACAGCGATAAATAAATAGATGATAGATAAATAGATAGATAGATGATCGATAGATAGGTGATAGATAGATACATGATAATAAATGATAGATAGATGATAGATAGATAGATAGGTAATAGGTCTCATAGCTGTTCACTGAGTGGGCTTAGACGCAGTGACTTCTCAGTAGCAATGAGCACACTGAGCACTGGATCTTGGTTTCTAAATGCCATCGTCGGCCAAAAGGAACCAGGGCTTCTTAGAAAAATGGCTGACACCAGGGCTGAGGCAAGGCCGTCTGCCATGGCAATGAATAAGAAAGAGCTCAAGGAAAGATGGCGGCAGCAAAAAGACACAGGCATTGGCTTAAAAGGGCCGGCACTGCGCAGATCTATGACAGTCTGAGCATCAAGTTAATAATGGCAGCCCTGACCGGTTTGGCTCAGTGGACAGAGCGTCGGCCTGTGGACTCAAGAGTCCCAGGTTCGATCCCAGTCAAGGGCATGTACCTTGATTGCAGGCATATCTCCAGTAGGGAGTGTGCAGGAGGCAGCTGATCAGTGTCTCTCTCTCATCGATGTTTCTGACTCTCTATCCCTTTCCCTTCCTTTCTATAAAAAATCAATAAAATATAAAAAAATTAAAATTATTTAAAAATTAATGGCAGAAATGGGTCACAATCCACCGGGAAAACAAAAAAACAGAAATCCACAAATCCTCATTGGTTAAATGAATAGGTAGGTGAGTAGGTAGGTAGGTAAGTAGGTAGAGATAAAGGGGAGCAAGGAACCCTTTTCCTTATAGCAGAATGTCAACCAATGACTGTAGACAGAACAATGGAAAGAAAAAACGATTCGTGGCCATCAGCGTGGTCATTTATTCAGGCAGAAATAATCAATGGATAGGATGCTTACGCTGGTGGGCAGAGGTCCTATAGGTAACAGGATTTAGGGTCATCTCTAAATGTCCCCTCACAGAGGACTTACTCCTCACACACGGAAAAGAATAAAATAATAACTGTAGGGTGGAGAGATCTGTCAGACCCCAACTTGATCCAGGGATGACGCTTGATACAGTGGTACCTTGAGATACGAGTTTAATTCTTTCCGTAACCTTGAGGTGTGGGAAACTATGAGATGCTCGAGTCGCAGTAAACTGGTGGGTCCTGTGCAGCCGGCCGATCCGCGCGATTACTCCTATCTCAAAAGTTGCTCGTATTTCAAAGCAAAAATCGCTCACTCGACGACTCATATCTCAAAATCTCATATGGCTGAAACCGGTTTGGCTCAGTGGATAGAGCGTCGGCCTGCGGACTGAAAGGTCCCAGGTTCGATTCCGATCAAGGGCATGTACAGTGGTTGCGAGCGCATCCCCAGTGGGAGGTGTGCAGGAGGCGGCTGATCGATGTCTCTCTCTCATCGATGTTTCTGACTTTCTGTCCCTCTCTCTTCCTCTCTGAAAAATCAATAAAATATATTTTAAAAAAAACAAAAACTCGTATGTTAGGGCACTCGTATCCCGAGGTACCACTGTACCTACCGCCAGTGATAAGATGGGTTGCCATCTTGTCCCCCGACATCAGGGGCCGGGAAGGGGTTGGCATTATTTCTGTGAATATCCGGCCTGAGTCTGGTCACAAGGGGACATCAGATGGACCCAGGATGCAGGGACTTGAGTGACAGGGAGAACCTGAGGAACAGTCTTAGAATGCGGTTGTCCACCACTCCACCACCCGATTTCCCCTGGGTTGGTGGAGAGGGCTCCGTGAAAGCAGTTATGACATTGAGAATCGTTTGGAAAGCCGGTTAAAAATGCAGATGCCAGGGCCCACCCCTTGGAGTCTGGTTCTGAAGGGTTAGGGTGGGACGTGGGGATCCACATCTAAAGCCATCCTCCCAGGAAATTCTGATGTAAGTGGACCACGGACCACCCTCAGGGGGACGTTGGCCTGGAACTTCAGACAGCTGTAGCCATCTTCCTGCGCAGTCCCGTCCTTCACCCCCCTTTCTGTCTCTCCGCTCCCCCAGGGTGACGCTGTACGCCGAGTTCCTTCCCATGAAAGCCAGAGCCAAGTGTATTTTGCTGATCGAGGTAAGGAGGGCGGCTGGATTTGTGGCGAATTCTCAGTCTCTGGCGTGAGAGTCTCGGGTGTCTGGAGCCACAGGACAAGGAAAAGCGAGTTTAAGAAAAATATAAAAGCCCCAACTGGTTTGAGTCAGTGGATAGAGCATTAGTCCTCAGACTGAAGGGTCAAGGGTCATGGGTTCCATTCCGGTCAAGGGCACATATCTCAGTTGCAGGCTTGATCCTTGGCTCTAGTTGGGGCACTGCAGGAGGTAACCAATCGATGTGTCTCTATCACATTGATGTTTCTCTCCTTCTCCTCCTCTTTTTCCTCCTCCTCTTCCTCTTCCTCCTCCTCTTCTTTCTCTTCTTCCTCCTCCTCCTCCTCTATTCTCTCTAAAATCAATAGAAAAATATCCTCAGGTGAGGATTAACAACAAAAAAAAAAAAGAAAAGAAAGAAAGAAAGAAAAATATAACAGACTCAATATGCAAAGACTTAAATGGATCAGCTAGGTTGATTGTGACATGGTTGTTTTGAAAGTTCTTCAGTTCGAGAGAGAGAGAGAGAGAGAGAGAGAGAGAGAAGAGTGTGAGTTCGGCCAGGACTGTTGGATGGGAGCTGTAACCTTCACCTGAAGGATGCAGCCAGCCCATCACCACCCTGCAGAGAGGGAGCCAGATCTCTTTCCTCCCTCCCTCCCTCCCATCTCTGTGGGAAGCCACAGGACAGGGAGGCTGCAGATACAAGATGAAAAATGACGGAGAGTCACTTGGAGAAGCAAATAGAGGAGATGCAGTCCCACAGGGAAGAGGCATTTCCTCTCTATATATTTGACTTTTTACAGAGAGGAAGGGAGAGGGACAGAGAGTTAGAAACATCGATCAGCTGCCTCCTGCACACTCCCCACTGAGGATGTGCCCACAACCAACGTACATGCCCTTGACGGGAATCGAACCTGGGACCCCTGAGTCCGCTCTATCCACTGAGCCAAACCGGTCAGGGCTAGAGGCAGTTCTGATAAAGGACACCGGAGCACCGCTGGGCAGGGGAGATGGAGGTCAATGGACAAACACCAACGCGTTCACGACCATACCGACCTCGCACGACATTTGTCACACCGACTTCCTTAAGCAGAGCGGCCACAGCACACACTCCAGCGGGCGCCGTGCGGACTTTCCATCTTGCGGATGGACAAGGCGGTGGCTCTGGCCCAGCCATATCAACCACGGGAAACGTGGTGGCCGATCTGACCTTGCTGACCCCAAGGACCCTGTTCCCCCCCCCCAGGGGTCATCTTGTCTGCAGTGACCCTGAAATGGCTCGCTGTGCTGACCACGCTGCCCCCCGTCCCTCTGTGCAGGTGTTCTGGGCCATCGGGACGGTGTTCGAGGTGGCCCTGGCTGTGTTTGTGATGCCCAGCCTGGGCTGGCGGTGGCTGCTGCTGCTCTCCGCTGTGCCGCTGCTCATCTTCGCGGTCCTGTGTTTCGTAGGTATCCCTTTAAGAGAGCCCAGCCTTTGCTACGGACCCCCTGCTGGTCGCTGGGTTTTGACAGGGAGGGTGTGTAGCATCAAAGCTACCTGTTTCGTTTTTTTTTTGTTTGTTTTTTTTTAAAGCAGGAAATGAGACCAAGGGACTGGG
Source organism: Lasiurus borealis (assembly GCA_004026805.1). Taxonomy (NCBI): domain Eukaryota; kingdom Metazoa; phylum Chordata; class Mammalia; order Chiroptera; family Vespertilionidae; genus Lasiurus; species Lasiurus borealis. The sequence continues at coordinate 10,568 of PVJN01060876.1, forward strand.
CCTGGGGCAGGCTCGGCGTGGAGTGCTGGTTTTTTCCTCCAGACACACGCTGCCGGGATGCTCGTTAGGAAGGTAGCGGGGGAGGCAAGAGGGGGTACCCAGGTCCCAGCACTGCAAGATGCACCCTGAAGGTAAACTGTACAGTGGTACCTCGAGATACGAGTTTAATTCGTTCCGTAACCTTGAGGCGTGGGAAACTATGAGACGCTCGAGTCGCGGTAAACTGGTGGGTCGTGTGCAGCCGGCCGATCCGCGCGATGACTCCTATCTCAACTGTTGCTCGTATTTCAAAGCAAAAATCGCTCGCTCGACGGCTCGAATCTCAAAAAACTCGTATCTTAGGGCACTCGTATCTCGAGGTACCACTGTATTAGAATAGCTGGGACTCTTAGGTTGTAAGTGACCGGAACCCAGCTCAAACGGGGCCCAGAAGCTCCAAGGATCTCTCCATCCCCACTCAGCTCTGCATAAACTACACCCCTTCCCCCCCTCAACTCCCACCCATCATGCCCTTTATCCATCTTACGGGTGAGGAGACGGAGCCACAGAGAGGTCGGACAATTGCTCACGGTCACACAGCCAGCACACTCAATGGCAGAGCCAGGCTCTGAGGCCAGCCTTCCGGCTCCGGAGCCCCGCCCTGAAGGTCCCTCCCTGCACACAGAGGAGTGGGAGGCTGGAACCCAGCGTTCTGTCCCCCATAACCTGCTGCCCGCACGGCTCTCCTGTGCCCGCAGTGGCTGCCGGAGAGCGCCAGGTATGACGTGCTGTCGGGGAACCAGGAGAAGGCCATCGCCACCCTGAAGAGGATAGCGACGGAGAACGGGGCCCCCATGCCCCTGGGGAAGCTCATCGTTTCCAGGCAGGTCGGTTCCTGGGCCAC
>PVJN01060877.1:0-11450 GCA_004026805.1 Lasiurus borealis
GCCCCGCCCGCGCCCCGCCCGCACCCCGCCCCGCCGGCGCGCCCCCGCCCCGCGCGCCCCGCGCCCGGGAGCTCGGCGGCTCGCGCTCGGCCCAGCTGGGCAGGGGCGCACGTGCCGCGGGGCGCGCCGCGCTCCCATTGGCCGGTCCTGCGAGCGCGGCCGCGGGGCCCGCCTCCCCGGGAAGGCGGGGGGCGCGGGGCGGGGCGGGGCGGGGCGCGGGCGAGCTCGGCGGAGAGCGCCGCGCGCAGGCGCCTGCGGGCCCGGGCCGGGCGCCTCCCCGCTGGGCTCTCGGGCGGCGTGGAGCTGCGCCCCGGGAAGTCCACTTGCTCGGCCCGCGCCGGGCGGCCGTGGACGTGATGGGCTCGCAGCTCCCGGGCCCGGCGTGGGGCGTGCGTGGCGCCGGGTTTTTCCTGGCCGCACCTTCTCGGCCTTCTTTGCAGAGTACGGGGTCCTGCGCGCTCCCCTGTCCCCTCTGATCCCCCTGAACTCTCCAAACCATTCTGCCTCTGGATGTGCACCTGGCCCCTAACTCTGTCCTGGAACCCCCACATCGGACCCGACAGTGCTCTCCACCCCCAGGCGGCCCGCCCTCTCGCTGTCCACACTTTGACCCCCAGCTCCTGGCATGCCATTATTTTGTGGGTCCTCCAGCCGTTTTCTACAGGTTGGTTTGTAAATTACTTGGTACTTTAAAAACCCACGCCGCTGAGGTCACAGTGTATACGACATGTTGATATGCCAGCGGCCTCAGATCTTCTTTTGTGCGATGCCCGCAAGGATCTGTGTCTTTGGGTGCCACCAGGCTCATGACGTCGAAGGCAGCTGGATATTGGCTCTTCAACATTCATGGGAACTGAGCTATGCTTCTAACGACATCAGGTTCTCCAGGGAGGTGTTAGCATCTCCAGGAACCATTAACCTGGCCCTGGCTGGTTTGGATCAATGGATAGAGCGTCTGCCTGCGGACTGAAAGGTCCCGGTTCGATTCTGCGCTCTGGGCTCCTCCGTCAGTGACCCGATCACAGCCACCTCCGCCCCCACTGGGAGCCACAGTGCACTGTCCTCCTTCCTACACTCACCCCCTCCTGTAGCCCCCCATTTTCTCCCAGCGTACCTGCCCAGCAGACCCCATCCTGGTAAGCGCCTGCGTGGCTGGGAAGTGCTCTTCTCGTGGAGGCCGGTTTCCAGGGCAGCTCAGTCCCCGTGGCAACGCTGCACCTGCTCCACCGCTTGTGTCCATTCAGCTTCCCACTTTCCTGGAAGACGATCCTACACCTCCTCCCCGCGGGCTCTGCGCCCTACTTTACTGCGAACTTCCACACCCACAGGCAGTCCGATGGCTCCTCTCCCCTCACTGACCTTCCTTCTGCCTTCCCCACCCCTTCCCATGAGTACCCGTAGGTCACTTCTGTCCTCTCCAAGGCCCCGCGAGGCACTAGTCCATGCGGCCCACGCCTGCGCACGCTGGAGGGTCACTTCAGTCACCACGTCCTCGTTCTTCTGCATCCGCAGTCCGCTGTGCTGGCTGCTTCATCCAACGAGCTCATCATCTCAGGACGCTCTGTGCACTGAGAGGTGTCGGCTGGGGACTCGGGCCAACATGGGGGAACGGACCAGGTCACACATTTCCAAAGCGGTGAGATGGGGCCCAGGGCCGTGCAGGTGGTGCCAGGGGCCGAGATGGCAGCCCCGCAGCGCCATGGAGCCAGGCCCACCTGGGCTCACAGAGGTGGATGCCTGTGGGCCGGGCCAGGCCAGTCTTCCCCCGAGGACCAGCCGGGGTGGTGGTACAGGCTGAACTGTGCCCCCCCCCCCAAATGTGACTAGATTTGGATATGGGGTCTTTGAAGAGATGATTACATTAAAATGAGCCTGTCAGGGTGGGCTCGGATCCAGTCCATTCGGTGTCCTGTGAGAAAAGACACAGCGAGAGGACACGGGGGGAGATCGCTGCTGCAAGCTGCGGGGAGTGGGGTGGAAAGGGAAGGGAAGTGGTGGAGGGGGCAGGCCCCCAGAGAAACCAGCCCTCCTGGCACCTTGCTCTCCAGCGCCCAGCCTGCAGAACTGTCAAGAAACAATTATGGCCGAAACCGGTTTGGCTCAGTGGATGGAGCGTTGGTCTGTGGGCTGGAGGGTCCCAGGTTCGATTCTGGTTGTGGGCACATCCCCGGTGAAGGTATGCAAGAGGCGGCTGATCCATGTCTCTCTCTCATCGATGTTTCTATCCCTCTCCCTTCCTCTCTGTAAAAAAAATCAACAACAAAAAAATTTTTTTTTTAAAGAAGAAACAATTATGGCCCCACCCAGTTTTGCTCAGGGGATAGAGCCTCTGTGGACTGAAAGGCCCCGGGTTCGATCCCTTCCAAGGGCACATGCTCAGGAGGCAGCGGATCAATGATTCTCTCTCATCGTTGATATTTCTACCTTTCTCTCCCTCTCCCTTCCTCTCTGAAATCAATAAAAATAGATACATTAAAAAAAAAACTTTTTTAGCCGAAACCAGTTTGGCTCAGTGGATAGAGCTTCCGTCTTTGGACTGAAAGGTCCCAGGTTCGGTTCCCATCAAGGGCATGTACTTTGATTGTGGCCACATCCCCCGTAGGGGGCATACAAGAGGCAGCTGATCGATGTTTCTCTCTCATCGATGTTTCTAACTCTCTATTCCTTCCCCTTCCTCTCTGTAAAAAATCAATAAAATATATTTAAAAAGGTTTTTATTTAAAAAAAAAAGGAAAAATTCTGCCAAGCTACCCAGCCTGTGGTACTTTATTGATTTCAGAAAAAAAGGGAGAAGGAGCAAGATAGAGAACATTAGTGATGAGAGCAAATCATTGATCAGCTGCCTCCTGCACACCCCACACTGGGGATCGAGCCTGAAACTCAGACATGGCCTGACCGGGAATCGAACCCTGGTTCATAGGTCAATGCTCAACCACTGAGCCACGCTGGCTGGGTGCCTATATCATGGCAGGCCCAGCAAGTAAATACACTGGAGTAGGTGTCACCTAAAGCAAGTCTCCTAACGGGTCTGTCAGTCCGCCTCTGTCTGCATATTCTTCCTAAAACCCTCTGGGGGCCAGACCAGGCAGCCTGTGTGGGTGCGGCTCAGGGCAGGCTGCAGGCTGACATGCAGCAGGCAGGGACTCTCCCCCTGGGCCCGGCTCTGCGTGGCCAAGTCAGGGAGGGACGAAGGCTGTTGGTGGCCCTGGATGTCTGAGTTTCTGTGAGCTGCTAACAGTCTCCTCTATGACAGGCCCATTAGGAAGTGTGCTGTTACTGTAGGCATAGCAACCACAAGCCATTTTATGTTCTTTCCAAATTAAAACATTTCCAGCTTCAGGATTAAGGAGAGAAAGATGGAAAAGCAGAGATGAAATTAAGATACTGATGGAAGTGGTTGCCATGGCATCATGCTGCCCTTGGAGCCTGCCAGCTGCCACTGTAATTACTCCTTCATCCCACAAATGAAAGATTCCAAGAGAAGAGAGAGAGAAAAATAAAATGTCTTAATTAGAATTAGTAACTGATGACGAGAATTCATATTTTAATAGTAACTAGATACCAACATATGGGGTTTCTCAAAATTTAAACAAATCCCCTGGCATCTTATTAAAATGTTGATGTTGAAATGCATGTATGAGATTCTGCATTTTAATATTTAATTGTAACAAAATATATATCAAATTTACCACTTTAAACCACAGAAGCTGCAGTTTCAGTGGGCTCCGGGTGATGCTGATACAGGGGTTGCATGGCCCACGCTCTGGGTGTCAGGCTTTAAAAGGGCCTCTCTTTGTGCTGGAGCCGAGGTAGGTGGTGGCATGTTAAGGTGAGCAAGCCCCACGGTGTGCTTTCCGGGAATTTGCTGGCAGAGGACCAGAGAAGGGCAAGGTCCCGTGAGGAGTGGGCAGAAATGGGCCTGCTCTGGAAGTGCGGCTGGGATCTGCGTGTTGAGGTTGGAAGGGGGAGGAGGAAACAGCGAGACACTAACACCCGGCCAGTGCCGACCCGACCATCCCCGGTGCGGGCTTGGCCGAGGCTGCTCTTCCCGGTTGTTGCCGTTACAAAGGATGCTGGTGCAAACGCTCTGTACACGTGGCTGTTTTCTCTAAATTCTTGTTGAGGGGGGAAAAGCCCAGTAATGGAGTTACTGAGTCAAAACACATCTTCTGATAGGCTCCAGTCCCTCCAGATTCCACTGTAATAATTTAAAGCACCACTGGCAATGCCTAAGGCGACGTACTTCCTTATAACTTCACACTGGGCTTGATACAGTCATTTTGCTTTTGCTGGGAAAAAACCAAAGAACAGAAAGTAGGGCATGCACAAAATGGCATCTTTTTTTTCTTAATCTTCACCAGAGGATGGATACACATACACATACATATATCTCTGAGTGTGTATGTATAAGTGTGTGTGTGTATAAACATTAGAGAGGCAGAGAGAGAGAAACATCAATTGGTTGCCTCCCAGATATACACACTGAAGAGGGGATCAACCTAGGTATGTGGCGAATGGAACTGGTCACCTTTTGGTGTGTGGGACAGCGCTCCCACCCACTGAGCCACACTGGTCAGAGCTCTTCATTTTAATCTGCATTTCCTTATTTACTAATGGCCCCGAAGGTTTTCCCTCATGTAAGCAGACAATATTCTTTGATTGGCTATCAGTTGGGAATGAGGAAAAGGGTACTTTTGTGATTCTTTTTTTAAAAAAAAAATAGACATAAAAAGTGTATTTTTATTGACTTCACAGAGGAAGGGAGAGGGAGATAGAGAAACATCAGTGAGGAGAGAATCATTGATGGACTGCCTCCTGCACACCCCACACTGGGGATTGAGCCCACAACCTGGGCATGCGCCCTGATCGGGAATAGAAAGGTGATCTCCTGGTTCATAGGTGGACGGTCAACCACTGAGCCATGTGGACTGGGCAAAACCAGACTTGTGTTGTGGTCCCCCATGGCAGATGTGGCCCACTCCCCTGTTGTTCAGTGTGGCCTGTGTTGAAAGTAGATGGGAAAATATTTCCCTTAGTCCTCTAGTTTGTCCAAGTCCCTGGATTTAACTAGCTTTCTCCAAGCAAACGCCTGCCCTTTTAGATGCACTTGTTAGGATCGGCACAGATAGGCAGCAAGCCTAACAATAGGGGTGACTCATTTTACCTTCAAGATGTAAAGAAGTTCGAAGTCATCACTCAAGAAAAAGACGATTAAACTAGAAATCAATGACTTCCTGGTTCCGTCAGAGAACTGAGGTCACAGGACAGCCCCCCCCCACACACAATTGCCTGGCTTTTATCTCGGGGAGCCCAACAGGTCCTCACAGTGACGATGACAGCAGAATGCCCTCGGTTTTTACTGTGGGGAGAGGAGAAGCCAGCCTCTGGAGTATGCCCAGGCTGCTCGTTCTCCATAACGAAGGCCGGCCAGCCAGGGAGCTGACCTCAGAGCTCCGCCCACAGGGGAAGGAGATGGCCGGGCTCGGCCCCTCTAGCCTGTCTGTCTTACTGAGGGGGAGCCCCAGAGGAGCACCAGAGGCCAGAGCCAGCGCCACAGGCCCAGGAGAAGGCGGAGACCCACTCATCAGGAAACAGAAGGCTTCAGCGGGAACAGGTGAAAGGAAAGATTTTTGTGGACAGAAGGGCCTGGAATTCTCAGGCCTATATGCAGCCTCCCCACTTTGTGATATGACATCGCCCATAAAACGCTTGTCAGTTCTAATGATTCTTTTACCGTAGTTATACCAAGTTTTCAACCTCCTGGCATCCCTTTCTGTCAACTGCACGCTAGACGTTCCGGGCCAGGATGGACTTGACTCTGGGACCGTCCCCCCGGGCCCACCCGAGCGGCAGGGCTGCCAGCGGTGGGGGCCTCAGGTCTCCCCTCCACCCTCATTTGTTCCGCACCGGAGCCTGAACACCAGCGGCAAATCCACCCCCAGGATGGGTGTGAAGCCCAGGAGGACATGGGGTGAGTGGGCTATAGCCGCGGGTGGGAGCGAGGCCAGGGCCACCCACAGGGACGTCACGGTGACCTGACCTGGCGACTGCATTCCGACTGCTGTGCAGGAGACACACAGGTGGGGACGTGGGCCAGGACCAGAGAGTTGGTGGTGGGTGGGCTCCCTTAGGGGCCTGACATGACCTCCAGCAGCTGAAATGTACAGCTATCACCTCCAAAACAAAATGCAAAGCCCAACACAAAAAGCAAATGTTCTGTTTGCACGTGGCAGGCAAGTAGCTACTTATCTTCTCAGGGAGTGAACTCTGCCAGCCCAGCCCCTCCTGCAGCTCCTCCTTGCCCTGTGTGCCCCTTGCCACAGGCCACCGCCCGCCTTCCAGGGTTGGGACCCGCACACAGTGTCCCTGCGGCTTTATTTTGCCAGGGGAGACCATCAGAGAGAGATGCCCGCTCCTTTCTGATTTTTAACCGACAGTCAGGCTGATGCAGCGTGGGAAAGGCCAGGCCGGCCCGTGATCGCGCTGGGAAGCCCCGGGGCGGGCCTGGCCTCGCCAGCAGGGACAGTGCCTTTTCTAAGCCACAGCAGCGGTGCTGCACGTGTTCTCCTTTAAGCACCTGGCACACCGCACATCTGTGTAACTACTCACCGAATGCACCATCCCTTCCAGCTACCGGCACCCGGGGGCAGTCCTGTTTCGTTTAGGGCGACGCCCACAGCATGCAGTGGAGCCTGGTGCTCGCCCCGTACAAGCATCACACTGAATGCTTTGTTCCCTGTCGCCTTAGAAGTCCATCTTTGCTGCTGTTAACCGTCACCCGAGAATATTTCCCATTGGTTTTTAGAGAAAGAGGAGGGAGGGCGGAGACAGAGAAACATTGATGTGAGAGAAACACATTGATTCACTGTGTCCCACTCGTGCCTCGACCAGGGCTGGGGATCAAGCCTGCAACCTGTGCCCTTGACCAGAATCAAACCCAGGACCCTTCAGTCCACAGGCAGACGGGCGTTAAGTTCGTCTTTATTAAGCACCATCTATTGCCCCACCCGACCTTACTTGCACAACGTCTCCATTGGATTTTTCTCGGACTTTAAATGGGGGAGAAGCTTACCTAACGCACAGTCCAGGCTCCCGCTGCTGACCCCTCCCTGGGCCCGTCCTGAGGTGCGAACAGTCACCTGTGGCTTGATGTTTCTTCACCTATTCTGTCTGCTGTGGTTTCTCCGATCACTTTTTGGGTTTCCTAGGGCAGAGGCATTGTACTGTGTTCTCCTGCCCCACCCTTGCTTACTCAGAGCAGAACTTTAACTGATTTCACTTCTTAAAAGGGCACTGGTGATAGAAATATTTGAAAAGTTGAAAGCTATTGCTGTGTGGGATGTGTACATGCGGCAAAGACTCTCAAAGGCCATTTTTAGAAACTGTCATTCTTTAAAGAAACCGGCGTGGCTTTTTGGTGCCGCACATCCCCATTGCGGGGCCCTCCCTGCGGCCTTGCACTATTCCTACCCTCACTGGGTAGCTGGTTAACCCTCAGGAAACACACCGGCCAGCTGCTCATGCTCAGACGGGCGTACTTCGGTGGAAGCAATGGTGACTCCGGGACGTCAAGCACTGTCTGGGCTCCCGAGGAAACACAAAAGGGGGGCAGATTCCGGGAATGGCCATGGGGCCACTGGTCCTGGCCTGACTCTCCACGCTGGCCTCAGCGTCAGCCTCCGGTGCTGGTGCCCCAGCCACTGCACCCCTTTCCACCACAGGCGCCTCCCTCGCCTCCCCCGCTAAGAGCAGCTTCTGGTACCTGTGGTCTCACTGAAAAAGGGAGCACTGGCTCCCCTGCTCCTCTGGCCAAGAAACTCAAGAATAATCCTCTCCTACTCCCATCCAATTGGGTGCTTCCCTTCCCCGACACTATCCCCTCCCCCTCTCCCCCGCAGCCCCCTTCTTCCCCAAGCCAGTGGGCCGCAGCGTGGCTGTCACGATTATGGAGCTTAACCAGCGGCTTTCTGCCCTGGGACGCACCAGCACATCACAGGCGGCCACTCCGAACCAGCAGGTCAGTCCCTCGGTCCAGGCGGCCGAGTGGAAAGCATCTCCACACCCAATGTGGGATGTAGGACATTATTACAGAGACGTCTTACACTCTCCAGCTTTGAAACGAGGACTCGGAGGATGAAGGGGCAGAAGGAAACAGAAGTTTTCGTCCAGGCATTAGCGAGTACAAACGCCTTTCACTTCAGAATGAGGAGGTCCCCCTGTCCCGCCCTCAGGGGCTCTCCAGGCCCAGGGGAGTGGGGAGGGGGGGCGAGGCCCTCGGGACCTTCCTGATCCCCAGGAGACAGAACTTGGCTTCCAGATGGAAGGGCTTTTCACAATGCTGCTGTGATCTCTCTGACTGAATCCATACACTTGTGGACCCCACAGAAACGCTACGGCAAAGCCCTGGACAGAGTTCAGCTGGCAGGTTCCCTCCCTCCCTTCAGAGACACGCAATGTGAGAGGCTGCCTCCAGGAGCCCATGCTGGCCCGGCAGCAGGCAGCAGCCATCAGTCTGCAGCTCTGATGGAGGGCGGATTAGTAAACCGGCATGAAGCACAAAGACACCCACACAACTGGATTCTTCCACCGGGTGATTTGCAACTGGAAGTGGACGGGGTTTCTTCCTCCTGTGCTCGCTACTGACCACCTCACGCCACTTCAAAACTCCCAGCATGACCATGCCCACTGTGGGCCCGCGTCCTCAGAATGGTCCTCGTCTGATGAACTGAACCCCAGGAAGGGGTGGGGGGGTGAGAACCCCTGATCTATATAGATAGCCTGTCGGTCAGAAGCCCAGGACAACCTGGGCTTGTGACTGGCATCTGGAGTAGAGAGCGGGAGTCTCACGGGACTGCCCCTAACCTGTGGGGCCTGACACCATCTCGGTGCAGAGAGCACCATAATGAAGTTGAATTCTTGGACGTCCAGTTGATGTCCCAAGAACTGCTTGGTGCTGGTATGGAAAACCTACCCAACCTCGGAAATTTGGGTACCAGAACCCAGACATTTTCCAAGAGCATGACGGGTCTGACCCCTGCCTCCTGCTTTTCAACATCTCTCACCACGTCCCCTGCCCGCTAGGGCTCCCCTCCACAATGCTCGCCAGCCCGGGAGGTCCGCCACCCTGCCTGTCTCCCAGCCACTCCTATCCCCCTCTCCCCATCTCTGTGCGACCCAGCCAATGACCTCATTCACGAGAAAAACACTGCGGCTCCCAGATCTGCTCCATCACAGTCAGGCCCCAGTGCCGGACATTCCCCCTTCTGCTTCTATTGGTGGCTCTTCCTTAGTCTCCGCAGACTCTGTTTCCACTTCGCCTGAAAAAGACGTGCCATGGGGTGCAACCTCACTCCACCGTTTCCTCTCCACCCAGAAATGACTTGTCCTCAGCCCCCCTTAGCCCTAGATTCAGAAAGAGCCTCCACATCCCAAGTCCACCTAGACCCACCCCTTACCTGCTCTCAGCCCGGCAAGGCCCAACTCCACCATCCCCTTGCACTGTCCCTCCCTCCTTAGATTCAAGCAGTCATGCCTGTCCCCGGAAAACCAATGTCTTTATGGCTCCTCAGTGGACCACTCACTATTTCCTCCCTCCACACAAGCTCAGTGGGTCTCCACCAGCTCTGGGTTTCTGCTCTTCTCAGAGGACCGGTCTGTAGTCACTAGTCAGCTCTGAATACTCCGGTTCTGATTAAATGCAGCAAACTGGGCCCTAGCTGGCTTGGCTCAGTGGTTAGAGCATCGGCTTGTGGACTGAAGGGTCCCCAGTTCGATTCTGGCCAAGGGCACATGCCTGGGATATGGGCTCAATCCCCAGTGTGGAGTGTGCAGAAGGCAGCCAATCAATGATTCTCTCTCATCATTGATGTTTCTATCTCTCTCTCCTTCTCCCTTCATCTCTGAAATCAATAAAGAAATATATAATAAATGAATGAATGAATGGATGGATGGATGGATGGATGAATGCAGCAAGCTGGGCCACCCAGGGTGCTAGTGTGCATCACCAGCTGGAATGGCTGCCTTACTGCTAAGGCAAGGAACTCACTGGAATTAAAGTGGAAAAGAATGATTATTAGAGTCCTGTGCTGAATAAGGACGATGATTACTTGGCTGCTTTCTATAGGATTTGGACAACAAAGAGTATTCCTCTCGAAGGTAAAGAAATCCATTCTCCTGTGAATGTTTCAAATACTTGTCATAAACCCCGCGTTCAGTGGGATGAGCCCACCTCCCTGGAGCGAGCTGTGGACAGGTTTTCCTCTCAGATTAACAGATAGTAGTTCAATTAGCAGACATTGTAGTGCCACCCTAACAAAAAAATTGAAAGAAAAAAGCATTTAGGAAGATTTGCTGCTTATGAGTAACTGTTTTTTGTTTTTTTTTTGAGATCCTTTACTATAGACAGTTGAGATATACTTTCATAATCCTTACCACATGCAAGAGAAGGATACTGGTTCCACTTTACAGCGAGGGACAGACGCGCAGAGCAGCGGTGACTTGCGGAAAGCCAGCGCAGCTATAAGCAGAGGCCAATTATGGGCCTAAAACCTGTGGTCTTTCTACAAGAAACCAGAAACATTTCCAATATGTTGTCTTATAAATAGCCTACTGCATGGTGCCCAGTGTCGACAAGAACCGCTTGTCCAAGAGTCCCTGAAGGATTCACAAGTTCTTGGTCTGAAAACGGGCTCCAATGACACCTGCTCGGGGCAGAGGTGGGAAGACACACCCATGGGTGCTGCGCCAGGACTCCCCGCACTATTTCCTCCCGCTCCAGCCAGCGGTCTGAAGAATAAGCTGCAGAACCCAATGGAGCACTGAAAAACCACTGACCCCAGAGCCCCAGCCTGTGCTTCTACCACTAATCACTATCAGCAAAGTCGGATTAGGAAGATATACTTATTTGGGAAGCGTTCTAATAAAGGACCAGACGAGTTCATATTTTCACACATAAAATTCCAATTGAACTATACATGCACAGTACTATATTATTTTGGTAACACAGGGACACAATTTAATGATTCTAATTTTTTTGTAGTTTTTTTTTTTTACAAGTCAGGTGCCATAACATTCAAATAATCCATCTTTTAAAAAGTACGTTTACAACATCAAAAGAATTAAGGTGAAATATAAACCTTTCTACTTACAATTTTTATACAGATTAACCAAATCACAGATACCACAAATAAATGTTAAATTGTAACAATATAATGAATAAACATTCAGATTCTTAATAAAATCTTCCTTTAACTTTTTTTTTTTTAAACTTACCATTATACTAAATAATCTATGCAGAGTTTTGGGTTACAATACCAAGAAGGCACCAACAGTACAAAGCAGATACAAAGCAGTTTCAGAACTTTCTTGAGTGCTCTAAACGGATAAACAGCACAAAAAAGGCAACGAGCTTTAGGGTAAACCTGGTGCAACCCTAGAGAATTTGCTCTGGA
>PVJN01060878.1:0-11450 GCA_004026805.1 Lasiurus borealis
CAGAGACAGGGTTTTATGCATTCTCCGTGTTCTTGCGGCCCGTTATGGTATTTGGGTTTAGTGTTGGGGTATTATTTTTATTAGTCGATGAAAAGAAAATTAAAAGGAGATTTATTCCATCCGCTCACGTTCTCCCCTGTATGCGGATGCGGGTGCCTGCCTGCCTGCCCGCGGGGATGACGGAGTGGGCAAGCCAGAGGGAAATTCTCTCGGCGAATACGTTTCCCGTCTCTGGCCGGGCTGTTTCCTCACCGCATTCATTTGCTGTTGAAATCTTGCTTGGGCCTTCACAGAGTTCAGTGGAAGTTCTTTCAGGCCTTAGGACAACTGACGATTTGCAGGGTGGATTTACTTTTTACTTTCCCATCGGTAGCGAAGGCGCACATTATTGAATTGTGCGGCAGACGCCCTGTCCTCCTTGTCCCCCACCCCACCCCCCCACTTCCCTCTAGGTAGCAGGCCCCAGGAGCCGCCTGCGATCGCATGTGAAAAACATGTGAAAAACGCACCACCATGCAGGGTCCTAATCAGAGACTCAGCAGGAAGTTTTCCTCCGCCCGGTCTCCTCAGCCACAGGCCAGAGGAAAAGGCCAGGGCTGGGGCAAGGGGATGCCAGGCCAGGGCCGCGAGGACCTGGTGTCCAGAATGCGATTCTCTCGCTGGAGCTGGAAGCGAGGAGGTGGTGAGGACCTCACACTGAACTTGACATAACAGAGTTCAGTGGATCCGTTCTCATTGCCTTTATCACTTTTTTTTTTTAAAGAAAAAAATATGGCCTTTGGGTTAGAAAAAAAAAAACAACCCAAAATATGTCTGTTGGGGCAAAGGTCCAGGAGGAGGAAGAAGCCGGAAACCGAGAGCACTCCCGGGCTTTGTGCCGAGTGAGCGGGCCTACCGGCGGGTCCTGGGCACATCGTGGGCTGAGGGGAGCCCCAATCGGAGATCTCCAAACCCTTAGAAATCTCCAGCGTGGAGTCCCGCCATGGCCAGGGTTTTCGCAGCAGCAGGACTTAGGGTGAGAAGAGAGCGCTCAGAAAAACAGCCGTCCGGGGAGCTGAGGGGGCTGAGCTGTGCGGGCCCCAGCGCGTTGGGGTGGTGGCAGAAGGCAGGGCCAGGGTTTGGGGTGCTCCGCCGCTCCTTTTTTTCTTTCTTTTTTGTCTCATTCAGCACCCTAACAGTCGCACGAACGCACGCAGGGCCCTATTTACAAGTGTGAGTCTGGGGGTGGAGGCGAGAGATGCGGCCCTGGAGATTCCATTGTGCCCGGGGCCGTGCCTCTGCCCCGCTGGGCCTCGGGATTCTTTTTTTTTTAGGCCCGAGGGCAGGGTGCTTGGACCTGCTGCGTGGTTCGCCCTTCTGCCTTGATACAAGTTTGGAACAGAAAACAAAAACAAAAAAACTACGAGAAAAACAAAACTGCCACGGGGCAGGGGAAGGACAAACGCTGGATCCTGCGTGCACCCCCCCCCCTCCCCATACACAGGACGATGCTTAGCGCAACTGTATTTGCCAGTCTCTCCCTCCCCGCGCCCTGGCTGATGCCTCTCTCTCCTGCCCTCCCGGTCCGGGCCTCACAAACCCGGGAACCTCGGGCAACTCACGGAGCCCACTTAACGTTTCGCTTTTACTCAGAGCCGTGGCCTTTGCCTTCCCGCAGCCCGTTTTTCTTTCTGCGTCCTCGGGACGGAGCCGGCTTTAGTCCCGAGGCGCCAACCTGCTGGCAGCGGGGGACCAGCCCGGCCTGCGCGCTTAGGCACTCACACCGCAGCGGGCACACAGTATGTATTTCAGATTCCCCACCGCGCCCGGTGGTCCCCCAAACTCCCCCAGACCTGCGAGCCTGGGAGGCGGCCTGCGAGGTGCTTTCGGTACTCCACCCGGGCCAGCGCCCCGCGCCGTTTGGAGCAGCCGCCGCGCCTCGGCCGCCGCGGCCTGGGGTGGGTCTCGGAACCCCTCCTGGAGGAGCGTGACTTCGGGGCCCGCTCCCTCCCCCCCCACCCCCCCGCCACCCGTGCCCCGGCGGGCAGCGGCGGAAGCTGTGTCCGGGAACAGCTGCTCGGCTCGGTGGCCTTGGAAGCCTCTTCCAGGCACGTGGCGGCGCCACCGGCGCTCTCACCGCAGCCCCGGCTCCCCCGCTTGGGTCTGGGCCTTTCCCGCCCAAAGCCGGAGCCCTGCGCACCGAGGCCCGGTCCCCCGCGGAGCGAAGTAATTTAAACCTTCTGCGGGGGCACTTCGGCCTCTCCCGCCGCAGAGCCCGCAGACTCGAGTCTGGCAGCCGCGGTCTCAGGAGGCGGCGAAACGCGCGGGCGGAGGCGCAGGACCGCGCACCCAGGGCCGCGCGGGGAGGTGGGCACCTCGTGCCCTGGCACACACGCCAGGCGCCCGCGCGCGCTTCCTCCTGCGCCCCCGTCTCCACCGCCCCCGTGGGCCGAGACCAGGAAAGCCCTCGCAGCGCCCCAGAGCATTTTACTCTCTGGAGTCGCCAACTGCCCCCGAGAGAGAATTAATGCGCCAGTTTAAGGCTTGTTTGCTCGGAGGGGCGCTCCGATATTTTAATTCTGACACCCCCCCTCTACCCACCCCTAACCCCCAACAGGGAAACGCAGACCCCATTCCTGACAGTTAAAGGAGGAGGGGGGAGAAGTCTGAAGCCAGGGGGGAGAATGTGCTCAGGCGGGGCCAGCGCCGGCCAGGTCCGCCTGGGACCCCAAGGGCAAGGGTGCGCAGCGCGCGAGGTGAGCCGCGCCAGGGTCTGCCTGGGGTACAGTTCCCGGATGGTGCGCGCGCCCCGGCACCCGTGAAGGCCTCCGGGGTGCCCGGCCTGCGCCCCCAACGTGCCCAAGGCTCCTCCTGCTGGGTCTGACCTTCTCGGTGGTTGTCCCTTTGGTAAGTAACCTTGCCTGAAGGGGAATGGGGGCTGGGGGGAGGGGAGGCAGATCTGAATTCTTTCTAGTCCGGTGAGGATGGCGATTTGCTTGAGATGCTCGCCAAGTAACTTTTCCCTGCGCCGCGGGATGGAGGCTGTGGGGCCCTGGCGGGCACCCCCAATGGCTTGCAGGAGCGGGGAGGGTTACACAGCCGGTCTGGTGGCACAGAGCGGCCCTGGCACAATAGAAGTCCCTAGGAATAAGGAGATAATTCTAACTTATTCCACCCCCCCAGACAGAGCACACTGTGGGAGACCGGTGGGGAGGGCAGGGAATGGGGAGAACCCTGGTGCCCGGAATTTGGACTGCCACGGGAAGAAGGTGGCGTGTGCTGTGGTTTGCACCTCCTTACGTCCCCCCTCTTTCCCGGCGGTGTTCAGAAATCCTTGTGATGGGTGTGAAAGGTCTGAGGTTAACAAGGGAGTGGGGGGTGGGGGGAGTCTTCTGGATCCTTGGCGAGGGCAGCCCCGGCCCCCCACTGACGCCCACCTGGCTCCTGGGAGCCCCGTCCACGAGCAGAGGCCTAATAGGCGACAAATGCTGTCCTAGCCGGACCCCCCCCACAGGCTAGGAACGCAGCGACGCCACCGCCCACCCAACACCATTTCTCATTAAACATTTTTTGGGGGGGGTTCAGAGTCGGCCACTTTGGGTTTCCTGATTTTATAGGTTAAACTCCCAGAAAGAAAAGTTCACGAGGTGATGCTCATGCAGACGGAAGGGGGAATTCAATTTTTTCGGACTGAAATTACATTGACGTGTATCCACTGTTTTCCTGCCTCCCCTACCAATGACTTCAAATGGCATCATAAACGTTTTTAATTATTAACATTGGTTTAAAGCCTCTTTAGTGAGCACACCCCGCACGCGAGGAGCGAGGGAAGCATGGCTTGAGATGCCTAACCTGGGAGCCAAAACTAAATGATGGGGGCCGGTGGTTTGTATTCCCCTACTGATTTGTATAATTTCCTCTGCGTGTGCGGACCGGAGTTTCATGGAAGCGAGTCCCTCATTATTAAGCCTTCACATGAGGCCACAAGGAGAGAAGGACAAGTAGGTTTTGGCTCCAAAGACTGAGACATTTTGTTCATCCAAGCCTCTCCAAGGGCATTGCTAGCATTATTGAGTGAAATAGTCCCGGTCTGTCCCAATCGGTCTCTCTATTGCCAAAAATATTAAGAAGACGAGAACCCCTTTTGAGATCCGGATTTTGGACTCTGAGAAAAATTTATTTCTCCGTCCTAGGGAGGGAAATGATTGCAGCACTTCTTCCATCTGTAAGTTCCTTCTCTAGGTGACTGCAGGGTTGTGTGTGTGTGTGTGTGTGTGTGTGTGTGTGTGTGTTTAAAAGCAAGGCTGAACTGTGCATATTCCACGAGTATAAAGAGCGGACTGGCATTTCACTTTTTGGAAATACAGACATCCATCCAATGATTATTCTGGGGTGTAGCCGATGATTGCTTTCTTGGCCCCCAAAGACGAAGATGTTCAGCAGGAGAGCATATTTTTAAGTGGTTTTCGAGTTTTGACGTTTTGGGGATACTTTTCCACAGAGAAAAGTAGGGAACTGGTGGAATGTGGACTCTTCCCCCCTTCTTTCTCTCCTCCATGTGGTTTATTTTTGTTTTGCTTTTCCTGGTTTCCAGCGAGCTTTGAATTTTATATGTGCATGAGTTGGGATACTCAGGGGTCTGCACTGGGAAGGGCAATTAGCGAATTTATAAATTAGGGTCTGTTTACACTGCTTTGGGCAAGGATAATCATTAGTTAATTTAAGTGGGGCCCCGGCTCTCGGTGTCAGGGTGGAAAATGAGACTCAGTAGGGAGGACTGGAGGTGAAATGAAAAGAGGTGGGGAATTCGAGCGACTGGTGACGACAAATCAACATTTATTCGTTGCCATTAATGGCCTCGCTCGGAGACAGGACGTTTTGCTGACTACAATCTGATGACGAGCTTTTGATACCAGAGTGAAAATAGGTCTTGAAATCATACAGAGGAGCATAAAGTGAGTTAAAGCGTCTGGACACAAATGGAGCCGGTTATGCGCAGATTTATGTGGGAACGCCAAGTTCTGAATGGGACGTAGACAATATTTCAGAGAAAAGAAACTGCCGTGGTGTGTGTGTGTGTGTGTGTGTGTGTGTGTGTGTGTGTGTGGAGCCAGTTTAAAAAAATTAGGAACACATAACATTTGGAGGCCAAAAATTTTTGTCATTTCCCTAGAGAGAATCCCAAATTTGAAAATTCTAGTTATTGGGAGAAAACGAGACTCATCCAGATGCAATTTAAAAGAAAGGGCGAGTGGGAGTTTTCCTGCCTTCATCGGCACTTAATTTGGGGTAAAATGCCATCTTCATTTCGGATGCATTCCGCCGAGCAATTAGCTCGCTGAGAAGAAGCTCGGGTCGTAATAATAACGGTTAATAGAAGTAACCAATGAAACACTGTGATTCAGGGAAAATAATTTTAGAACGTAGGTGACATATGCAAAAATATAGTTGCTGAGGCTCTAATGGGCTGTTTCCAAATTGTCACACACTTTAGCGGATTAAAAAAACAATCCCCTAATTCTGGGTTGCACACGTAATAAGCCTAATATAGTCTCCTTTTAAAAACCAACATACTAGAAATAACACGAGCGCTCCCTCGGAAGGGATGAGTAGAGGTCATTACCGTACACCCAGCCTGCCTCGGCGTTTAGCGCCCAGTTCACCGGGTGAATCGAAATTCTTATTCGGAACGCCTGCTGCCTGCGTTTTACAGTCCCGCCGCCTGGGGTGTATTGCCGGAACAGGGCTCGGAAAGCAGTTAGCCCCCTTTTCCTTCCTCCCCCACCTACTTCCCCTCACCTCCACATCCTGTTCCCTTCCCCCTACCTCCGATGCACACGTTGAAAACGCCCATATTTCCCCCCAACTCTCGAAAAAGCGTCAGCGACGTTTCTCTAAGGAGAAGGAATCCGGATTACGTCGTGTCCCGAGAAACCGTGCTGGGGACAGCGGGGAGCTTGGGGGGACCTTCACGAGTCAGGGCGACCCGCCGCCCCACCCGGGTCTGGCGGCGGGAGTTGGGGCTGGCCTTGGAGTGCACTGGCCCCGCGCTCCTGCCCCGCACAAGGGAATGGTGGGTACCTTGCTCAGCCCTGGAGAAATGCGGGGACTCAGCGGTAATTGGGAAGGCCTTGACCCCCACTCTCCCTTCCCCCCAAAAAAAGATCAGGGGGGAAAACCCCCTCAAACCAACCAAGCACGAAGCGGAACCCACGGGCCCTACACCTCGCGCCCGAGGGGAGTTTGGATTTTTGCTTTCATCAGGCTGAACAAATTTTCGAGGAATCAGACTGACTTCAAACATCAGCAATTAGGAACCAAGAATCCCTGGGCCCGAAGAACTTTTAATCCCTAACCATTTCCAAATGGGTAATTCTGGGGTCAGCGAATACCCAGCCGGCATTAGAAAGGAAAGAGGCAGAGGTTCCCGGGTGCTTAGGACCCGGAGAGGCTGGGGAGACCCGCACAGAGACCCGCATTGCCCGCCGAGACAAAGGGAGAGCCAACAGTTGCCCTCCAGGTTCTTAAGGAGATGAAAAACAAGGAAGCAATTCACTTCTTAAAAGAAAAAGAGAGAAAGAAACCACTCCACCTGGCAAAGTAGAGGAAAAATGATGAGAAATGGCTAGCTCTGGAAGAAGCGGGCGTGACAGGCTGACTATTAGCAGAGAGGGAAGTCCAGCTTCTAGCCATCCTCGCTTCAAAAAGTAAGTCACAGCAGAATTGTAACCTAGGGGTTAGGTGACTGGGGTGGCTCAGGGCTTCTAGAAAGTACCACTTGATTTTCACAGTGGGGAGGGCCAGGCATTTGTGCCCATAAGTGACCGTGGACACTGCAGAGTTTTCTCTGGGTTTGACCAAACTTCCTTAACTCAGAAGCCTAATCATTTGATTTCTTTATTTCATTTTATTTTTATTTTTGCAGCGAGCTGGGGAAAGGGCTATACGTCTATGCACAATTTAGAAAAAGAAGGTTTCGTTAGAAAACAAATAGTCGGAGCAAGCTAGCAAAGGAAGACTGAATTCGAAAACATTTCAGAAACGGTAACTGCTCCTGCGCGTGTATCTGTGAGACTTCACTATACCACAAAGCTTTCCTATTCTAGATGATACCCACGTATCCTGGTCGGGAGAGGGCTAGCCCTGCTTAAAGTGGACGTAGGCTGTAGTGCTAGTTTAGCCACTGATATTGGAACCAGGGATGTTTGTTTTCAAAGGCAGACGTGTAAAATGTTGAAAAAAAATGTTTTAAAGTTGCTGCATGGCCACTGATGGGGCCTCAATGCCTGGTTTGTGGAATGAGGGTGAGAGGCTCAAATGGCACCTGAGGCCCCTTCAGCTCGAAGAACCGGTGATTCTGTTAATTTTTTTAAAAAAATTACCATTTTCTTCTAACGCACCTCGGCCATCGCTTGGCTCATCTTTACTTTGTTGCAACGAGGAGAGCTTTGCTGCGGTTGTAGAAAGTAACAGTGCAGCAATGCAAAGCCAAAAAAAAAAAAAAGATTTTTACAGCTAGAATTAAGAGCTTTCATAAAGCTCTTGAAAAGTTTTTAGATTAAAATCACATGTTCAGAAGTCCTGGATCGGGGACTCCGAGTCCTGTGTGCTTCATGTAACCTGTTGTTGCTCGTGTGAACGCCCAGGACCTTCTTGCCAAAAGAATTCCATGGCTTTGGTGAACTTAAAGGAAATGTGCGTTACTTTATGCTCTCACCATGTTTTGTGCCATTCTCAAAAAAGATGCTGGAAAAATTCTGTGGATTTGAAAAGTGAAGACTGAGAAAAGCAACCTCATCATTGGTAAACTGCACTGGTGGAATCCCACCTCCTCCACCCCCTCCCCCCCAAAAAAAATCAGTTGCCCCTCATTACTATTTGAGCCTAATGGAAAGCCCTCATAACTATTTTCCATGTCTAGTCTGCTAAGCCGAGATCTTGATCTGGCAGAGAGTAAGAATGCTAAAAGGATGACTTAGTAACAGGCAAAACGCTTGTCAACAAGATAGATCAGAAGACAGCTTAGCATTCAAGACCTCTATTCATAGCCGCTGAACTTGAAGGCAGGGTCAGAGAAAGAAACCGGCCCGGCACCCACTGAGGGGGGTTCCTCAGGTTTTTCTCGTGTGGGACTTTATTTCCTCACCAGCTTCTGCAGCTGGGCTTCAGGTTCCCGTGACAGCTCCCCACCCTCAGTGGGTGCCCCCTGTTCCCAGCAGCCCCCACCCCCGTGCAGGACCCTGTCAGCACGGAGCTTGCGGAATGACTGGTCGTCCAATCTCTCTGCCGCCCTCTGAACTGCTGTGGGGCAGGGACCGGGTCTTAATGCCTTTTTAAATCTCCAGAGCCCAGCCCAAGTGGCTGCTACAGAGCACACGCTTAATAATGAATAAAAATATAAGGATAATACAACAAAAATAACAACTAGTAACATATATTGAACACTATGTGCCAGCCAGTGTACTGTTTATATATATATATATATATATATATGCTAATTATATATAGTGCTGTTATATATCTGTATACATATTCAAAATGTGTATATATATATATAACATATATCCTAAATACTAATATGCAACCATTATATATTTCAAATAATACATAATTCCATATATATTCACACACACAAATATATATACAATACACATATCAAATATCATTACTTATATATAATACATAAAATTCCAAAGCACTCATTTCTATTTGGCGCGATGCATGGATAAGTGAGATAGGATAGTGGTTCAGGCTCAGGTTCTTGGGGTTAGTTAGACTGTCTGGGTCTGGGTTCCAACACGTGCTAGTTGTATGACCTTAAGCAAGATTCTAAATCTCTCCCAAGCCCAATTTCTGCCTCTGTAAAATCGTCACTAGTGAACGCAGTCATCAAAACATGGTCATGAGGAGCAAACGAGACAATGTACACGAAGGAACAAAAGAGTGCCCCCCGGGCCTCTTATTCCTACACGGTCGCATTCGCAGGGACAGTGATTACTCACCTCAGTGACTAACCTGGAGGAGAAGCTGTGGCAGATTTCACGTCTAGTGGCACCGCCCATCCCTGCAGTCCTTTGCTTTCCAGGAGCTGTTGGGCCGGGAGCGGGATCACACCTGGTGTACAGAACACAGAATCTGAGTACACGAGCCAATCAGGTGAAATACTGCTGCTATTCAGGGTTTCACCGAGGCCAAAAGTCAGTACCTGAGGGAGCACCTGAAGGAGGAAAAGAGGGCTCCCAACGGCTGGGATTAGCCTCTGATACAAGGTAGGAAGAGGGGGTGGGCAGAAGGCAGGGCTGGGGACCCCCGGCTTTACCAGCTCCCCATCTTGGCTCTGGCAGGAGGCAGAAGAGCCTTTCTGAATGCAGGGAAGTAAAACAACACACGCATGTTTCTTTATGAAACATGACTATTTCTATCTGAAGCCCAGAACCCCCCAAAAGGCTGGGTTTGGGAAATAAGGAAGATTCATTTGTGTAAGGCCTTAAGGACCCTAGGATTCTGGGCAAGAGGCGCCGGTTGTATCAATCAGTTGGGGCTCCAGTAAAGGCTCTGTAGGTGTTGCTTGGTTTAGTTTTTTGCTTTTCTCCCCTCAGTGTAAGGAAAACCGCTAATTAAGCCGATGATCTGGGAAGAAGAGGTTGGGAAGTCTTTTTAGGGAAACGGCCGAAGCCCCAGCCACTGCGTTAGAATTCACATCTGGCCACACCGTTTTCTTGGAGAAAACAGAAGCCTGGATTTGATCATTTACTATTTAGAAAAAAATAAAAACCAGTTACACCCTAGATTCTGTTTAAATTGATTTCTGGCAGTGGAGGGCAAAGGTGCAGTCCCAGGGGGAGAGGAGCAGAGGAAGGGTCCTAGCGAGGCCTCCCCCATCCAGCCCCCTTTTCCTTGTTTGGCACGTCAGCAGCGCTGCTCAGCCCCTGCCTGACCATCCAGAGGGGCTGGAATCCAGGCCTCACTGTTCAAAGCAGCCTCTCTGCCCCCACTTTATTTTCAGGACAAACGTTTCTGTACCTCCCCAGCATCGCCTTATCTCGCAGAGTGCCCACAATGCCATCAGGAGAACCCACATGGATTGGGGGTGCAGCTGTACCAGGCACTGCACTGATGTTTTTCTTCACATTCTCTCATTGCATCCCCCCAATAGTCCTCAAAGCAGGGTCATTGCTTCCCCATTTCACGGAGCAGGAAATTGAGGCTCAAACAGACTAAATAACTGGCCCACAGAGACACAGCTCCAATCCGGTTGGAGTGGACTGGCCAGAATTTAAACCTGGGTCCCCGTGGCTCCAGAGTCAATGTCCTTAACCACTAGACTATACTGCCTCCCTCCCTGCAGATGGCTCTTCAGAGTTCTATGGAGAACTTGGAACTTCTGTGGATGGAACTTTATGCTTGCTGTTCATTCTGCCCTTCCAAACAGAAACTGTTCAGTCATAAATGTGAGAGAGCTGGTTAGAGTTTCTGGTCTCTATCTTCGTTTCCTATTGTTATTTTTAAAATATGTATTTTATTGATTTCAGAGAAGAAAGGAGAGGGAGAGAGAGAAAGAAAGAAACGTCACTGAGGAGCGAATCAGTGATTGGCTGCCTCCTGGGGACTGAGCCAGCAACCTGGGAATGTGCCCTGATGGAATGGAACCGTGACCTCCTGGTTCAGAGGTTGACGCTCAAGCACGTGGGCCAGGCTCCTATTCTTATTAGCCTGCCGGGTCCTTAGGTGCCTTCTTCTCTACCAGCTAGCAGCTGGTAAAGCTGATAAAGCTGGTGCTCCCCAGCCCTGGGACAGGGATGTAGGGCTGAGTTTCTCCGCCATGGCATTGGACTGGCACACGCACAGCCTTCCCAACATGACTTGCTTTTTCTTTTACTGTAAGGCACAGAGATCTCGGTGTCTGAAACTCGGTGGCTACGTATTGAATTCGATCTAAAACCCCCTCATCCTAAATCTCCCTGCGCAGTGAAATGCAGGGAGCTCTGTTTTATCCATTGCCTTCTCTCCATTCACAACGGGATGGAAAGAATCTGATTGGTAATTGATTCAAAATGGAACAGCTTAGAAATGTATCAGTTGCAGTGACGAGCAATTCGTGCATTTCTAAGTATGGTTGCCTTTTTTTTCAAGCTCGGCAATCACAGCTGAAATCCCTTTGCCATGGATTGAATTTACAAAGGAAGAGATTCTGATTTCCACAGTGGCTTCTTTTTAATGCCCGAGGATTAAGAAACCGCCTCGAGGACCCACAGCAAGTTACACCCGCTCTCAGCGTTGTGGCTTTCACTTTAACCTCTGAGTGGCTGCTCGGAGTCATTTATTTTGTAACAGCTCTATTTAGAGCGGCCTTGTTTGGTATGCGATCGGTTATTTTCAGAAATCTCCCATGCCGTCAGACGCTGACACCCCTTTGCTCTTCGGACGGGGTGGAAGTGAACGTGAGCCAGGCAGTGAGTCTCAGGGAAACT
>PVJN01060879.1:0-11438 GCA_004026805.1 Lasiurus borealis
TACAAGTCAACATTATCCTAATTCCAAAACCAGATAAAGACACTACACAGAAAGAAAATTACAGGCCAATAACTCTGATGAACATAAATTTAAAATACGTAACAAAATATTAGCAAACGAGATCCACCAATACCTTAAAAAGATCAAACACCATGACCAAGTGCAATTTAGTCCAGGGACATAGTATCCTCAAATCAATAAAATTGATACATCACATAAACAAAATGAAGGATAAAAACCAAATGATCATATCAATAGATGCAGAAAAAGCATTTGATAAAATCCAGTACTCATTCATGATGAAATCTTCCAGCAAAATGGGAATAGAGGGAACATAACTCAACATAATAAAGGCCATATATATGACAAACTCACAGCCAACATCAATGGGAAAAAACTACAAGCATTTCCCTTAAGACCAGGAGCAAGACAGGGATATCCGCTTTTACCACTCTTATTCAACACAGCACTGGAAGTCCTAGCCACAGTGATCAGACAAGAAGAAGAAATAAAAGGCATACAAATTGGAAAGAGGAAGTAAAACTGTCATTATTTGCAGAAGACATGATATTTTGTACATAGAAAACCCTAAAAACTCCACCAGAAAACTTAGATTTAATAAATGAATTCAGCAAAGTCACAGGAGATAAAATTAATATTCAAAAATTGATGGATTTTCTATGCACCAATAATGAACTATCAGAAAAATAAACTAAGAAAATAGTCCCATTTACTATTTCAACAAAATAATAAGGTATCTAGAAACAAATTTAAGCAAGAAGATAAAAGACCTGTACTCAGAAAATTATAGGACATTGAAGAAAGAAACTGAGGAAGACACAAATAAATGGACACATATACTATATTCATCGGTTGGAAGAATTGACATCATTAAAATATCCATACTACTCAAAAAAATCTATAGATTCAATGCAATTATATTAAAATACTAATGGCATATTTCATAATTCTAGAAAAAATATTCTGAGGAACTAAAAAAGACCCAGAATAGCTTCAGCAATCTTGAGAAAAAGAACAAAGTTGGAGGTATCACAATGACTGATTTCAAACTATACTACAAGGACTTTGTAATCAAAACGGCCTGGTACTGGCCATAAGAACAGGTATATAGATCAATGGAACAGACAGAGGACCCCAAAATCAACCCTGAACTCTTGAGGTTCAACCTTCTGTCTACATAGCATGGCAGCCAGGCAATGATTAAACAGATGAAATGATCAAACACTTCCAGTCCATTAATTAGTGAAATTTAAACTAAAAAATAGAATAAAATTGTATTATACCTACTGCACTACCTTTAACTTCTGACAAAGTAAAACAAAGAGGTTCTAACAGAACATTTATTAATAAATAAAGACATTTGTAATTTCGAAACATTACTAACATGTCACAAAATGCTAAATTATTTCAGAAATTTGGATAAAATATGCTCTGCCCACCTCTTTCCTCTCGTTTACTCTTGGAATGGTTTCCTTCAGGGTTGGCAAGCTTTAGTCCAGTCTTTGCCTGACATAATTGTTAAATGTGTACAACAAGAAATCGGGCACTGGACAAGGTATGCAACTCAACTGTAAACCCGGTGCCCAGATTCAGGACAAGGTGTGCCAAAGCAGCCATAATAGAGAGAACCAGGTGGGACTTGTAGGGTGGAGGTCATCTTCTGTAGTGGGTGTGCAAAAGAATAGATACACTGACAACAGGGGTTGCTGCATTGAGTAAATCTTTCCAGAACCAACTCAATCTGACATGAGACTTATAGGAAGGATGCTGTTAAAAACCGATGTGCCTTCCCTCTAATGCACTACCTGGAAACAATCAACCTAGAAGTGTAGTGGAGTAAATGTCTTATAAACTAAGAAACTGAAATGTTACAGAATATATTAATTAGAGATGATAGAGAAGTGACATGTGTAAACAAACAGGTGGGTCAGCAGGGAGCCCAGAGAAAAATGAACAAAGTGCATTATTTTATGATTAATCCAAAGCTGAAAGAGATTCTATCTGTTGCAGCTGAATTATCTAGTCATAAGAAAGGTATAAACAGTAAAAAGCAGAGAATAGGAGTCATCCAGTTCTCTACTCTGATTTTAGGCTCTCCAAATAGAGAGGGATCCCAATATATATCGAGAAGCAACAAAATAAGAAGCTATGAGATCAGGCATCCTATCTTATAAAAGAGTAATATGCAAATTGACCATACCTCCACTAAACCACAAGCCATGCCCACTAGCCAATCAGGAGCAAGTATACAAATTAACCCAGCCAAGATGGCTGCAGCTACAGAGAGAGCAGGAGGCTTGGGTTTCCCCCACAATGGAGAAAGCCAAGCTTTCTGCCTGCACAGGCCTCTGTTTAAGACTACAAAGTTTCAATTTTAGAAAATAAATAAATCCCAACAAAAATGGCTGCAGTCATGGAACAAGCAGGAGGCTTGGCTCCACTCCAGGCTACAAAGTTTCAATTATAGAAAATAAATAAATCCCAGATATCAGGGCCTCCACTTAGGTTGCTAGAGGTCGTGGCTGGCCTGCAAACCACCAAATGCCCTTCCCATGTCCCAAGGGAACCCCCACCCTGATCTGGGACACTCTTCAGGGCAAACCAGCCACCCTCCACCCAGGCACCAGGCCTAATCCTATCTAATAAAAGAATAATATGCAAATTGACCATCACTCCAACACACAAGATGGCTGTCCCCATGTGGTCAAAGATTCTGCCCCCAGGTGGACACAAGATGGCTGCCACAATATGGCCAGAAAGGGAGAGCAGTTGGGAGGGACCAGGCCTGCAAGGGAGGGCAGTTGGGGGTGATCAAGCCTGCAGAAGAGGGCAGTTAGGGGTGACCAGGCCAGCAGAGGAGGGAAGTTGTGGGCAAGTAGGCTTGCAGGCAAGGGAAGTTGGGAAGGACCCAGGCCTGCAGGGGAGAGCAATTGGGGGAGGAGGAGAACCAGGCTTGCAGGGGAGGGCAGTTAGGGGTGACCAGGCCTGCAGGAGAGGGCAATTAGGGGTGATCAGGGCTCCAGGGGAGGGCAGTTAGGGACAAACAGGATGGTAGGGGAGCAGTTAGGCATCAATCAGGCCGGCAGGGGAGTGTTTAGGAGGTGATCAGGCTGGCAGGTAGAAGCAGTTATGGGCAATCAGGAAGGTAGGCAGGTGAGCAGTTGGGAGCCAGCAGTCCTGGATTGTGAGAAGGATGTCTGACTTCCCTTGAAGGGTCCCAGATTGGAGAGGGTGCAGGCTGGGCTGAAGGACACACAGATTTCGTGCACCGGGCCTTTTAGTCACAATCTATTAGGCAATGTATGTATATACAAGATGCCCCCCAAAAATGCATACACACACTAATAGCTGATAGTTCAATTTTGAAAATGAAATGTATTTTAATAAACACTGCCTTTGCAATTATTCAAAGTGTGCATATACATTTTGGGGGATACCATATATATGTGACAATGCAGACATTGCTGCCCACATTTTACATAGAAAGATAAATGGGGTAGTTATAGATGTTACCCTGATCCTTTGGCTCTAGAACCTATGCATTTTCCATGATGACAACTTTTTAAATGTTCATTAGGTATCTTTAAACTGGGAGAAGGTTTCATGACTACCTCATAATTGGGACTCTATGTCTCTCTCCCTCAGAAATTCTTTGGCTTTGTGGAACAAATCCTTTTAATGAATGGAGTAACATGTGCTTAAGTCACTCAGATGACACCATTCCAGATTTTTCCTAGTCCAAGTAGACAGAACTTACAGCATATTTCCTAGTAGGCCAAATGGAAGCAGGCAGGGAGTCCAACCCATGTCTTATTCTACACATCCACCATGTTGGACTGATATGCCAGGGAATTGATTGCCACAAAGAAAGCTGAGCATTAGCGATATGATCACTACAGGGACTACATCTAGTACAAGGGGCTCCTTGGTCCATGAATGAGTCACAGAAGAGATGAATCACCCTTTATCACACCATGGCTATATGAAGAGAATCACCAGCATGAAAAATTGTATTATACTGTTTGGCTTTCTTAATGATTGAGTAGGAGTGACTGTGTGGCTGTCCCCAGTGAGTCATGTCATTAATATTGGGGAAACTTTCTCAATATAAAAATCTCTTGGTGTGCTTGTTATAAATATTATCTCAATTAGGAATGACATAATCTGAAACCAGGTTCTCATTCTAATTATGCTCAAATAGCTCACATCCATTTATACTGTCAAAATGGAGCAGAAATGAAGCCAGCACTTTATTTTTGTTGTTATTTTTGTTAATCCTCACCAAGGATATTTTTCCCATTGCTTTCAGAAAAAACGGGAGGGGGAAGGAGGGAGAGAAGGAGGGAGGGGGGATGGAAGGAAGGAAGGAAGGAAGAAAAGAAGGAAGGAAGGAGGAAGTGGGAGAGATACATTGACTGGTTGTCTCCCATAAGTCTCCTGACCTGGGATGGGAAACTAACCCACATCCTCGGTACATGCCCTTGACTGGAAATGGAACCTGTGACCCTTTGGTGTGTAGGCCAGTACTCTGACCATTGAGCAACACTGGCCAGGGCTGGAGCCAGCATTTTAGTGACTCAGATAAAACTTCTTAGGAAACTTCTGAGATTCAACCCACACACACACTAGAATAGTTCCCTTTGCTCCAACTGTCTTGATTCTAGAGTGAAGAATTTCTGGGAACAGAGTAAAGTGCTAAACTTTTCAATGTTTAAGGAAGTATGTGTGGGGTGAGGGGAATCCATAAGTATAGACACATGCCTGTGCAAACGTGTGTGTATATGACTAGTGCATAGGTTAGGAAGGAGGTGTGGTCTGTCATTATCAGGTATAAGTAAAAGCCCAGGAATCAATCAGGTGAGAATTAGAAAACTGACTAGGAGTCAAGAAATCTCATCTTTAGTCCCAGTAGCAATAAGACTTTGAACAAGTCAGTTGCTCCTGACTTCTCTCTTCCTTTGTCATAAAATTCTCAACATCCACGTGGGGATGCTCTGAATAAAATTAATTAAATAGGAAAATGATGTGAAAAGTAATACAAGCTTTATTATTGCAAGAAAGGCTCAGAACTGTTTAAAATTTCAGATGAACCTAAAATAAGCAAAGCACAATGATGCGAGCCAGCTCCGTTGTAATCAGCCATCACCTGGGAAATCCATCTCCCAATAGTTGGATAAATATTTAGAAGTCACATATTTGAAAGTGTTGCTCCAAGACATAATAAATGATCATAATGATGAATTTTGGGAACCAGAACTTGGAATTAAAATTCTAAGAGAACAGAAGACCTGTAAGCACGTTACACAAACATTCCTGTTTAATATGAGAAGCTCAGCAGGGTGGCAGTACTCTGTAGAGGGCAAAACACAAAGAAAATCATATTCTTACTCAAGAAGAAAAAAAATAAAATGAAAGCTATGCTTTATGCTGTGCTGCCAGCTTGAGAGTAGACTCGACAACATTCAATAAAGCAAGTAAATTTCACTCGCTGCCATGGCAGTGCTGTCCAAGTAGCTGTGTGTGTCTCTATCATGCCTTGGAGACTAACATGCTTAGTTGTGGATAAAACCTGAGGAGATGGTCAATGTATCTCCTCAGGTTTTATCCACAACCAAGAGAGAAGCAGAATAAATGTACCCACGTATCCAACAAGGAATGAAAACTAGGCTTTCTTTTTACTTTTTTTCTTTTTATACACACACAAAAAATGTGCTACATCTTAGTTTGCTTTTCCGACAGAGTTGGGCAGAGAAATGGTATTTTCACATCCCCTGGAAGTGATCCTGTGGGTATGGCAAGCCCATCAGTGACAAAGAAAGTGAAGTGGGGCCATCCTTTGTGTTTTCTCAACACATCTGCTCCACACAAGGGCCACATTCTTCTAAACCCAGGACTTTTAGAGATGTTAACTTGTGCCGTGGATGAGATTTTTGACAAACTCCCAATGTTTTTATGGAGCAAAATAAAGATAAAAGACACCAAATACTAATTTTGTAAACAAAAATAGACATTAAAATCTGTAGGGCCTTCCAATCGAGATGGAACTGGGGATGGTCCCAGCCTTAGGATAAATCTCTCCTATTGACATGCCAATAGCGGGGTGGGTAAATGTAGAACTAGAATCCTCCCACAGACACATCAAAATTACAACCAGCCCTGGTCAATGAGCAGTGATTAGAGTGTTGACCCATGCACTGAAGGATTGTGGGTTTCATTCCCAGTCAAGGTCATGTACCTGGAAACTAGAAAACATAAAAAAGAACTAGTCAAAAATGAAGAATATATTGCAGGGAATCATGAAGTAGAGGATCAAATCAGAGATTTGGAAGATAAAGCAGAAAACAATAAGAACAGCAAAAAGAAAAGAAAATCCCTCCCTCCCAAAAAATGAGTATAGTATAAGCAGCTTCTGAGACAACATCAAGTGTACCAACATTTGAATTTTAGGGTACCAGAAGAGGAGAGCAAGGAATTAAAACATCTATGTGAAAAATAATGACAGAAAACTTCCCAAACCTGGTGAAGGGAAATAGACATACAATTCCATGAAGCACAGAGTCCTAAACAAGATGAACCCAAAGAGGCCCATACCAAGACACATCATAATTAAAATGCCAAAGGTTAAAGACAAAGAGAAAACAATCTTAAAAGCAGCAAGAGAAAAGCAGTTATCTACAAGGGAGCTCCTATAAACTCTCAGCTGATTTCTCAACAAAAACTTTGCAGGCCAGAAGAGACTGGCATAAAATATTCAAAGTGATGAAAAGCAAGAAGTGACAACTAAGATTATTCTACCCATTTGGAATAAAAAAATAAAGAGCCTCCCAGACAAGAAGAAGCCAAATGAGCTCACCATCACCATCACCAAACCAGTATTACCAGATTAAGAAGTACGAATTGGTAGCTACAGAATAGTTAAAAGGATGTAAAGTACAGCACAGGGAACCTACACTAATAAGAGAGAAAAATGCTATTGACTATACATCTGCTAAGCCCCACAGCCAGTCAGGAGTGATATGCAAATTAAGCTAACAAAGATGGCGAGTAAATTTGCATATGCAGGAGAGGCGGGCTGTGCCTGGTGTCGATCGGTAACTGGGCAGGCCAGGCAGGCTTCGCCTGACACTGCCCATGGAGTCCAGGCCACCATCGGGGATTGGGCAGTCTGGGTGGGCTGCGCTTGACACCACCAGTGGGGTCCAGGCTGCAATCTGTAACCGGACATGCGAGGGGGGCAGTGCCTGATGCTGCCCGCAGGGACCAGGTCACTATTGGGGACCCAGGCAGGGGGGGGGAGATGGCCAGTGTCTCTGGGATCACTGTCTGCCCCCGGGCCACCTGTGGACACCAGTGGAGCACCCTGGCGAGGAGAGGGCAGTGGGCAGTTAGCAGGCACCAGGGCTTGAAAGGGACTGGGAACAACCTGCAGCCATGCTACCCGGAAGAGGTGCTGAACCATGATGATGCAGAGGGCTGGCTGATGGAGGCGTGCAAAGGTGCAAATGAGGCATCTCTTGCTGGAACTGAACTCGAAAAGCACATCAACAGTCTGATGGACTAAATCACCTTTCTGAAGAAGGTGCATGAAGAGGAGATGGTCGAGCTGCAGGCACAGATCCAGTACACTCAGATCTCCGTGGAGATGGACATCTGCGTCCAGTATGAGAATCTGGCTGCCAAGAACATGCAGAATGCAGAAGAATGGTACAAGAGCTGCTTCACCATACTGACTGAGAGCACTGCCAAGAACACCTACAGGTGCGCGCCACCAAGGATGAAGTGTCTGAAAGCCGCCGCCTGCTCAAGGCCAAGACCCTGGAGTTCAAAGCAAGGCAGGACAGGAACTAAGCTCTGGGAAAGCAGCTGTGAGAGCTGGAGGATAAGCAGAACTCCGACATTAAGTGCTCTGTAGCACACAATCAACAAATTAGAAAATGAGTTGAGAATTACAGAGAGTGAAATGGCATGATATTTAAAAGAATACCAGGACTCTCTCAATGTGAAGATGGCTTTGGACACTGACATTGCAGCTTACAGGAAACTCTTGGAAGGTGAGGAGACCCAGCTCAGTTTCACCAGTGTGGGAAGCATAGCCAGCGGCTATTCCCAGAGTTCCCAGATCTTTGGTCGATTTGCCTACGGTGGTTACAGACTAGCTCCTACTTGATGTCTGCTCACTCCTTCCTTTCTTAATATGCTGGCCACATCCAGGAGGAGCAGATCGAGGTGGAGGAGACCACTGAGGCTGCAAAAGCTGAGGAAGCTAAGGATGAAGCCCTCCTCCCTCCCTTTGAAGGATAATCTGGAGAGGAGGAGAAGAAGGAATTGGCTGATAAAGAGGAAAGAGAGGAAGAGGAAGAAGGTGCCAAGGAATAATTTGAGGATGCAAAGGAGGAAGAAGAAGAAGGAGGTGAAGCTGAAGGAGAAGATGCCCAAGAAGCTGAGGATAAAAAGAAAGATGAAGAGGGAGGGAGAGAGAGAGTGTCTGCTGGCCTGATCACCCACAACTGCCCTCCCTTGCAGGCAGTTGTACCTTTACGTAAAAGCTGTATGTCTGGGGAGGAGCAAGAAACCAAGAAGAAAGATTGAGCCCTCCTTTTCTTAATTATTTCAGAAATAATTCTCCTGAAACCAGGTCAACCCCATCATCAACCAAACAGTTGAGTCCCCGATAATATAAGAATTAAGAAGTCAAAGTATAACATTCTGAGGTGACTCAGGTTGGACATTAAATATTGTGCCATGACTTTTCTCCTTATGCAGAGTATCGGTTTGCTTGCATAGTGGCTTCCTGGCTTGCTGCCAGCCTGTGCATGGTCCATGCTTATGAGTTCAGGACTTATGACATGTGAATAATTCAGATGTTTACAATAAAAACACATGAATACATGAATTCACTGTTGTTAATGTTAAACTTCATGGAAAAAATAGTCCTTTGAACTTTGGTGTTTAGAAATTAAAGACTTCAAATCATGTGCAATAAACAGTAAATAAAGTTACACTGAAGGACAAAAAAAAAAATACATTAGGGGCCAAGAAACATTCAAAGAACTGGAGAACCATTCCCAAATCAGGAAAGGAAGTCATAGGGTGTATATTATTGCTATGAATACAGTATTTCCTACTACTTACAACATATACAGTATAATGTATTAGATGGCTTCCTATCGTATGAAGTATGTATTCTCGTAGAGTAATATATAACATATAACATATGTTATAG
The DNA here is from genome assembly GCA_004026805.1 of Lasiurus borealis. Classification (NCBI taxonomy): domain Eukaryota; kingdom Metazoa; phylum Chordata; class Mammalia; order Chiroptera; family Vespertilionidae; genus Lasiurus; species Lasiurus borealis. Next base: position 9,245 of record PVJN01060879.1, read on the forward strand.
TTATGGCAGTATGTCATATCCTATCTATATTAATAAAAGGGTAATATGCTAATTAGACCATGAGACCTTCCAGACATCCTTCCAGACAAAGCCATGGTGGCAGGGCTGAGGCAGAGGCAGTTAGGAGTGATCAGGCCAGGAGGGGAGGGCAGTTGGGGGCAAGCAGGCTGGCAGAGGGGACCAGCTGGGGGTGAGCAGGCCAGCAGGGGGGTGCAGTTGAGGGCAAGCAGGCCCACAGGTGGCCAGCAGGTAGAGTGGTTAGGGGTGATCAAGCAGGCAGCCAGGTGAGAGGTTAGGAGCCAGCAGTCCCGGATTTCGAGGGGGTTGTCTGACTGCCAGTTTAGGCCCAATCCTACCAGGGGTCCCAGATTGGAGAGGATGCAGACTGCGCTGAGGGACACCCCTCCCCCTCGTGCACAAATTTCGTGCACCAGGCCACTAGTATAGTCAATAATATTGTAATAGTTATGCATAGTGTCAGAAGGGTACTAGATTAGGGTGATCACTTAGTAAGATATATAATGTGTAATCACTGGGTTGTACACCTGAAATAATATAATACTGTGCGCAACTGTAACTGAAAACATAAAAATTATTTAAAGTAAAAGAATAAATCAATCTGTGACTTTTCTTATTACAGCCATGAGCAGAGATTTGCTCCCCAGCTGATACATATACAAACAAATCCAGTACTGCAGTCTATTCATTTAGCTTCCTCAATATTGGGTTGATTCTGCCATCTGTGTAGACAACCACAACAGGGCTGTCTTTAAGGACACATTCTCCAAAATATCAAGTGAACAGAGCCATATACTTCCTAAGCCCGAGAGCCTCTTAAAATCAGGTTTATTGATAAAGGTTTCCTTTGATATTGAGGAACAAGAATGAAAAAAAACAAAAAAACCTGAAAAGTAATTGTGATCTAGACTCTAGATTCTAGAGCATCTTAAACGTGGCACTTCAGGAGAATGAAAACAGTCAAACTTCTCGAGGGCCGTGAAAGCTACTGGGCTGCTAGGAATGTTCAGAGGTATTGAGATACCTGTGCTTGGATAAAACCTCACCTTACCTGAAGATTCACTTAACCTGTTTTCCACTCTCACATTTTACTGTTTGACTTTTCTGAGGGGCACTTTGTAAGCAACCCAATCTATTTTTAAAGTTTCCAAGTGCTTTCTCTTCCCCAGTCCCTACTATTTCTTCTGTACCATTACGTAAAAGCTGTATGTCACGAACACGCGGCCCTGCTCTGCATCTCCAGCTGCCTGGGAAAATACTCAGCTCATCTATATTTAATGTTCTTTCTGGCTGATTCTTCAGGGTGCAAATCTCCCCCACCACATCTAATAAGCATGATGGATTATATTCAATTTAGCTAATGCCAACCTATAACTAATTACAGAAGCATTCTCCAATCAGGCTGGAGTTACAGCCTTGTCAAAGTGCCCTTTATAGATAGCCTGTTTCTGGAAATTTACACAGCAAGTGTGAGTGAATTCAATTGTAAATATGAGAAGAGGCTATACTGACTAAGTTACCTTCCCTCCCTTCCCCCCCTCCCCACGCCTACCCCCAGGATCTTTGAGTCCTAACAATTGAGGGAGGAAGATTATATATATATAGATCCTTGGAACAAATGAAGAAGAATATTGAAATACTAGAGACCCAGTGCACAAAATTTGTGCAGGGGGGGGGGCGGGCTGAAGGGGAAGGGGAGAGATGTCCCTCAGCCCAGCCTGCACCCTCTCCAATCTGGGACCCCTTGAGGGATGTCCAACTACCCATTTAGGCCTGAACTGGCCTAAACGGGCAGTCGGACATCCTTCTCACAATCCAGGACTGCTGGCTCCCAACTGCCTGCTGTCCTGATTGCCCCTAACCACTTCTGCCTGCCAGCCTGATCATCCCCTAATCACTCTCCTGCCAGCCTGATTGATGCCAAACTGCTCCCCTGCCAACCTGTTTGCCCCTAACTGCCCTCCCCTACAGGTCTGGTAACCTCTAACTGCCCTCCCCTGCAGGCCTGGATCCCCCAACTGCTCTCCCCTAAAGGTTTGGATCCCCCACAACTGCCCTTCCCTGCAGGCCCGGTCAACTCTACCTTCTCTCCTCTGCCAGCCTGGTCACCTCTAACTGCCCTCCCCTGCAGGCTTGATCACCCCCAACTGCCCTCCCTTGCAGGTCTGGTCCCTCC
>PVJN01060880.1:0-11449 GCA_004026805.1 Lasiurus borealis
ATGAACAAGCTGCCTTGATCGGAGGTGTAAATTCAACGAGTAATTGGAAGTCACTGGCGTGTGAGACATGCAGTCATTCTCGGATTCAAAGAAGATCGTTTTGGTGTTCAGTCTATTTTCGTTGCGTTTCTGTCCTGTCCATGACCTCTCTTGTCTTGACGCAAAGCACAGCTCAATAAGTGCAATCGTCTCTAAGAAGCAAATCTATTCAGTGTAAAGAACGTAGCGTGCCTAAGGAACAACACTCGAGGGAAAAATGCATCCTTGTAAAAATGTGAAGGCTTCTTCTCGTTCTAAATTTAGACTTTAATGACGCGAATCGTTTTTAAGTTCAGCCCCGAGTGAGTGTCCTTTGGCCGATGATGTGGATGGCAGTTGTGAAGTGCGCAGTCTGTGCGGCCTAAAGCAGTGGTCTGCTATGATGGCCTCTTTGGCTCTAAATCAGTGGTTCTCAACCTTCCTGATGCCGGGACCCTTTAAGACAGTTCCCCATGTTGTGGTGACCCCCAACCATAAAATTATTTTCTTTGCTTCTTCCTAACAGTAATGTTGCTACTGTTGTGAAACATAATGTAAATATCTGTGTTTTCTGATGGTCTTAGAAGACCCCTATGATGGGGGCCTAAATGAACATGGATTAGAAAAGTGAACCTCCCCCCACTTTTTTTTTTTAGTTGACCCATTTACCCGGATTTTTAAAAATCCTCAAAATGGCCGGGACCGGTTTGGCTCAGTGGATAGAGCATCGGCCTGCGGACTGAAAGGTCCCAGGTTCGATTCCGGTCGGGGGCATGTACCTTGCTTGCGGCCACATCTCCAGTGTGGGGCGTGCAGGAGGCAGCAGATAGATGTCTCTCTCTCATTGATGTTTCTGACTTGCTATCCCTCTACTTTCCTCTCTGTAAAAAAATCATAAAATATATTTTTAAAAAAATCCTCAAAATGACTATGATGACACTAACCACAACGACAAAAAGAAACAAGGTTGGGCTGCACCACTAATGGAGACAAACAGGGAAACCAGAAACGAGCATTTCTGCCTGAGCCTCTTTGTTGTGAGCTCAGCATGAAATCTCAACTCAGTCTGCTTCTCAGAGAGAGTGCTTATAGAGTGCCCAAGACTAACTCTTCAACAGGCCCTTTAAAATGCATTGATCTCTAAACGCTAATTCACATTTTTTCTTGATGTGATTCAAAATCTGAAACTATAACCGTCTGTATCTTACTTACAGAGACACATCTATACACACAGCATGTTAAACAGTTAGCAAGGAAATATGCCCCTAAATAAGATTCCTCCAATACCTTCCTCTCTCGTATCTGCTTTCTTTAGACCAGCGGTTCTCAACCTGTGGGTTGCGACCCCTTTGGGGATCGAACGACCCTTTCACAGGGGTCGCCTAAGACCATCGGAAAATGCAGATATTTACATCATGATGCATAACAGTAGCAAAATTTCATGGTTGGGGGTCACCACCACATGAGGAACTGTATGCAAGGGTCTCGGCCTTAGGAAGGTTGAGAACCACTGCTTTAGACTCCTATAGAGAGAAATAGCAGTGACAGAATGTCAGAGCAGTGTAGATTCAAGAGCCTTCAGTCCAAGAAATAGCAGGGTCAAACACACAGGAATTCAGAGTTAGTTTAGAAAGGAAGTGGAGGTCTGGAAAAGTGAAAAAAGTTGGCTATAAAGTCAGTTCTATTTATGAATAAATAAATAAATAAATAAATAAATAAATAAATAAATAAATAAACATTACAGAGCATTTGAAAATTTCACAGACCTCTTCTGGTCCTGGGTTGGTGACATTATTTAGAGGAAATCTGGTTTCAGATGAAGCTGAGTTGGGACTCCCCAATAGCGAAATGGCCTGTGATCCCAGGCTAGACATTTAATCTTCCCGAGTGCAGTTTCTCCTTTAGTATGAAGAACATGATGATTATTGTTTATTAAGCACCGGGTTAGGCATCATGCTAAGTGCTTTCCAGGCATTATCTCATTTACTCTTCATGACACTGTGAGGCTGAAGTTCCGTTTCCATGTTATAAAGAAGGGAAGTTGGGCTGAAATTGCCCAAGTTGTAGCTGTTAGCGCCAATCTGGACCCAGAGCTCATGCGTACAGTGTCACACGCTCTTTAGTGTTAGAATCTCTCCCACGTTTAGCTTCTCTGACAAGCCCCTAAGGACTGTCTGACTTCCTTTACCCAGTTTTGTCACCGTTGATACAGCCTCTTAACCAGGCTCAAAAAAGTTAACCTTGTGTTGGCTCAGTGGATAGAGTGTTGGCTTGCGGACTAAAGGGTCTAGGGTTCGATTCCGGTCAAGGGCATGTATCTTGGTTGTGGGCACATCCCCTTGGGGGGCGTGCAGGAGGCAGCTGATTGATGTCTCTTTCTCATTGATGTTTCTAACTCTCTATCTCTCTCCCTTTCTCTCTGTAAAAAATCAATAAAATATATTTTAAAAAAAAGTTAATCTTGCAAAAACCCTTAAAGCTCCTACAGGCCATCCGTGAAGGCCCGGAAATTAAAGTCCAAAGAGTTTAATGTTTTGTGAAAAGGTCATTATGTCCATTTTCTGAGAGCATCTTGCCCTATTCCAGAGGGCACCACACTGTAATAATCTTTATTTTGAAAACAACTTTAAAAATTGGGCATCTGAGTTATCTTTGTACTCCCCCCACTGCCACCTCTGTTCCTCTAGGAGTATGTCAGACAACTTTCTGAAAAATACGCAAGATGACAACACCTTGAATGCTAGTCCTGAACTGCCAGCCGGCAAGGACATGTCTGTACTTTTTAAACAATCCTGCGATTGAACAGGTTTCTGGTCTTATCAAGGTCTGTGAGGATGGAACATCTGGTGTTAAAATATGGTGCTAATAGGAAGTCTTGCACAAAACCACTTAGAAAAAATTGTGGCATGTCCAAGGTGACCTCCAAAGGAGAGTCATCAACTCTGCTTTCCCTCGTGTTTTTTCTTCGCTGCTCTTCTGGGTTGACTTATCCAGCGCCACTACTGTTACTGAGTCAGTATGACTGTGTGTCAGGCAGACCTGGGTTCCAGTCTTGACACTGCGGGGCACTGGCTCTATGAAAACCTCAGGCCTCCTCAGGCATCCCATGGTATGGTATTGCTGTTTACTTCTTAGGGCTTTTGTAAGGATTCGGTGAGAGAATAAGACATCTGGAAAATCAGGAACACCCCTACCCCAACACCCCCCCCACACACACACACACATAAGTTGGTATAGTCACTTTATTGTATAACAGTTTTCATTGGCTTTCTTTTATGAGCATAAATGTTTGAACACCAGATCTAAATCTGCTAGTAGGGATATAGCAGCGTGAGGGTTAGTACTTGAAATCTAACTCTATTTTATAATTAACATAAAAACTCCTTTATTAACTGTGATGCCTAACAGTTTTCTCTTTAGTCCCAGATATACCTATTACATTGTTGTGAGTCACATGGAATGTATCTGAGGCATATGAGCTGATTTCCTGGTGTTTGAGGATTATGATATTAGCAAGAAAGGAATATGGGCTAAGAAGTTTAATAGTGTTGGAAAGATTTTTAAGTTACTTCCTTTATTAAAGCCTTACAAACAAACATTAAGAAGCAATGAGTAGTTTATAATGAGTGTTCATTTGATGCTTGGTGATGTGGTTTTTATATGAAACACTAGATGCCCGGTGCACAAAATTCATGCATGGGGAAGTGTCCTTCAGCCCAGCCTGCACCCTCTCCAATCTGGGACTCCCAGGCAGTCAGACATCCCTATCACAATCCAGGACTACTGGTTCCCAACTGCTCACCTGACTTTGTGATTGCCCCTAACAGCTCTGCCTGCTGCCTCATCACCCTTAACCACTCCCCTTCCAGCCTGATTGATGCCTAACTCCTCCCCTGTCAGCCTGTTTTCCCCTAACTGCCCTCCTCTGAAGGCTTAATCACCCCCAACTGCCTTCCCTTGCAGGCCTGGTCCTTTTTGCTTTTCCAGTTAAGTGTTTTCTGCTTCTTTGTATTTCAAATCTTTGACTTGATTCTTGCATTCCTCTAGTCTGCTGTTAGGTCTCTGTATAATATATTTTATTTCACTCAGTGTATGTTTAATTTCTAGTTGGTCCTTTTTCGTCTCCTCTTGGGTCTCGCTAAATTTATCCATCTTTTCTAGGAAATTCTTGAAAAACCTTATAATCGTGGTTTTGAGCTCTATATCCAGTCGTTTGTTTTCCTCCATTTCTTTTGTTTGTGATCTTTTCCTTGTCTCTGCATTTTCGCTGCTTCCCTGAGTTGGTAAGATAGCTTTGTGTGCTAGATGTCCTATATAGCCCAGTAGCTCCACCTCCCCAGTTACCTGAGGTGGACTATCTTGGTGCACTCTTTGTGGACTGTATGTACAGCCTTATTGTAGTTAAGTTTTAATTGTTGTTGGTATCACTGGGGGGAATTGACCTCCAAGCCAGTTGATTGTGAGGATCAGCTGTGTCAATGCCAGGAGAACTTCTGTGCTAGACTCTGCCTTAAGACTTGCAAGACTGCAAAAGCCTCTGTGCTAGGCTTGGATGGGGCGTAGTCTCAGGGCTGTGCAGACAGCATTGGCTTCCTGTCAGCCCCCAGTCTCAGTGTCCCTTGGTAATCGCTGTAGCTCTCTCTGTGTGCAGGTGTTCATGCCTCCATATCTCTGCCTTTCCATGTACTCTGTGGCCCAAATGAGTCTGGGTCCCCAGGGTCTCGCCTGAAATTGGGGTTCAGTGCAGTCAGAAGTGGAGTTCAGCACAGTTGGGAGGCTCTGTCTCCCGCCCACTAGAGAAAGCCAGCGGCACAATCAGCAGTCTGTCATCTCTGTGCGCAGTGGTGTGCGCACCCCCAGACCTCTGCCCTTTCACAGCTCCCCCAAATCTCCATGCAGTCCTCCCTTTTCATGACAGTCCAGACTCCCCCCGTATGAGTCTCGCCCGGAACTGGGATTCAGTGCTGCAGGATAAGGGGTTCAGTGCAGTCAGGAGTCTCCGTCTCCCTTCTGTCAGAGGAAGCCAGCAAGGTGCTCCACCGCCCGCTCTCTCCACGCGTATTTCCGTACCTCAGCTTTTTGCAGCTCTTCTGAGTCTCTGTGAGCCCCTCTCTTTCCTTCTACTTGTAGAATTTCTACTCAGCCAGCTTTTTTGTGTTTCTGGTCCATTCTGTCTTCTAGTTGTAGTTTTGAAATTGTTGTGCGAGGCAGCAGTCTAAGTGTTCACCTATGCCGCCATCTTGGTTTCTCAAAATATGTTTTCTTGATCTTGTTTCTTAGGGATGCATATTTGCATTACATCACAGAAATTTTGAAGTTCATACATTTTTATTTTTACTACTTCCCATGTGATTTTTTTCCCATTTATTTTTCTCTTCCTCTTTTCAGTTCCTTATATTCGGCCTGAACAAATAGAACTAAATCTAAGGGAAACAGAGTGAGAGGAACAGCGAAAACCATATGGGAAGCTGGGTAGGAATGAGGTTAAAAAAATATCTGCTTTTGATTTTAAATCCTCTCAAGGTGATCGAGTGTGCATTCAGGCAGCTCAGAGTCTGAAAAGCACCTTGAAACTCAAACAGTTATTTATTTCATTCCTCCCACCATGTGCAAAATCACTGTGCAAGGAGAATGAGTCATAGTCCATGCCCTCCCAAGGCTTAACAGAAACTTACGTGAGGTGGGGCCCGAAGGTGCAGGAAATAATCAGAAACTTATAATATATGTGATAACTTCAATAATAGAGATATGTCAGAGTATTTTAGAACCCAGAGGAGGGTTTCTACCTAGCCTGTGGGGGCAGAGAAGGCTTCTGGGAAAGAGATGCCCAAGTTAACCCTGAATGGCTGAATAGATGTTAGCCAGGGGATAAGAAGAGGGGTGAGGGTGAAGATCTCCATCCACAGAGACAATATAACAAGGCACACGGGTGCACTGACTGGGTGTGCCTGCAGAGCTCTAGGATTAGTGCAGGTTGGGCAGAGGTGAAGATGAAGAGAGGTAGATGGGGGTGGGGGCAACTCCTGGCACCATGCACCCTGTGCAGGAGTTGGGGATTGATCCTGTGATGGGGAGGCAGTGAAGGATTGATCATATAACGATCATGTGTAAATTTACATTGCAATAATTCCACCTGCAAACTGTGTAAAGAAGGATTTATAGGAAGCAAGAATGAGTGCAAGAAAATCATTTTAGAATGTTGTACAGTAGTCAGGGGAGAATGACTGGCATACTAAACTAGGGCAGTGGGAGTGTGGGGGAGAGAATTTGGGAAGTGCCCTATTTCCCTGAGTGGCTAATGTGAATACTCACTGATGGTTCATACTCCTAGTATTTTTCATTCTTCTTGTGTCAAGTGCTAAGCCCTGAGACACAGGGTTCATTCTGTGAACAAGAATTATATCTGTTCAGTTTATTTTGGTTTCTAGGAGCTAGATGATTGGTGGGTGTGGGTGCTGGGAATATTGGCAAAAATCCCTCAGGACGTTGAAGGAAGATGCAACAAATGCAGAAATTCTCTATAGTCAAATCCCAAAAGTGGGATGTGTTTCTATTCTGGAATTGGGTAGTTCCTCACTAGGTGAGTAACTAAATGTGTAGTCTTGCCAAGTACTTTCTTTTTTTCATATAGTACAGAATTGCAAAATTTTATTTTCAGTAGAAAAAATATCTATTGAGCCCAGTATTTTCTTAGAGTCATTTTTCTCTGCCTACAAATGTTTGCTATAATGGTCAGTCATTTTTAGGGAATGACTTTCTCAACTTAAAGGATTCATAATTCTAGGTACTAACAACTGTTGCTTGAAATGAAGCCCTTTTGACTTTTATTAGAAAATTTTAGTGTAGAATCGGGGGTTCTGTTTATCCCAAGAAAGTCAGGCAAGTCATGGTTTTTACCTGTTATAACTCAATAAAAACAACAATAACAACAACAACAAAACCAGTCAAAATGATTATAATCTAATTAGATGTTTACCTTTTCTGATTCTTCATAAACATATATTTTTATTTGCAGGAAAGAAAGTTTATCAGAATTTCTCCCTGTCTTTTAAATAACATATTTTAATCAATGATTTGTAAGTACCCATTTCTTCTTTATTGGGAAATTACTAGTAAATACTGATTTTTGTGGAAGAAATAGCTCCTTTGTAAAAACACTTGACAGGATATAACTATACAATCTTGAGTTTGGGTGCAAATTTTTTTCTTGAGGATAAAACATACAAAAATCAATCATTCAAAAGCAAACCGAAGAAATCAAAGATGAAACAGAAAACCTTCCCAAATCTCTCTTCAGCTAGTGAAGGGTTGATTTATTTTTTGGCACGTTCTCTTCTTGATGTCATTTTCATTACTTCTTTCTCTTTGTGAAAATGTATTTGTGTCCACAAATTTCAGAAAGCCTGTAACATCAATGGGGAGAAAGAGGAAAAGGGCAGGGTGTGGACACAGGAAAGGAAAACATTTGTATTCTGCTAAAAGTTATATGGCTTTGGGCAGCTTTGTGTTTTCCATTAACACTTTCAGTGAATTTTTTTTTAATGAATGCTTGGTCTCATAACTAAGGTCCATTCAGTCCCATCATATTTGTGAAATACCTATTACTCTGCTAAATCCCAAAATGGTCAACTCAGTAATGGGGAATCTGGGAGACCCTTTCTATTTCCACTTAGCAAGAGGTCGAGGCAAGGATCTTTCCACAAACAGGCATTTTTTTAGATGAGTTGAGAAGGAACTCATTTTTTTAGATGAGTTGAGAAGAATCAATAAGGGGAAAAGAAAGGTTTGTTCTAAAAGTATTATCTGGTAAAATGATTTGTTTTATGATTTATCCTCCATGTCCAGTTTGGTCAGCTTGTTATGCAATATAAGTGAACTATCAGGTTTTTACTCTTGTGCCCTTCTATCATTAAAATTAACACAAGAATTGCAAATAACTAACTAAATAAAATAAAAACCTATCTGTAGTAACAGCATTTTTATATTTTATTAGAGGCCCCAGTACACGAAATTCATACATGGGGGTGTATGTCCTTCAGCCCAGTCTGCACCCTCTCCAATCTGGGACCCCTTGAGGGATGTCCGACTGCCTGTTTAGGCCCAATCCCGGTTGGCTCCCAACTGCTCGCCTTCCTGCCTTCCAGATTGCCCCTAACTGCTTCTGCCTGCCAGCCTGATTACCCCCTACCATCCCCCTGCCAGCCTAATTGATGCCTAACTGCTCCCCTGACAGCCTGACAGCCTGGTCACCCCTAATTGCCCTCCCCTGCAGGCTCAGTCACCCCCCACTGCTCTCCCCTGCAGGCTTGGGTCGCCCCTAACTTCCTTCCTCTGCTGGTCTGGTCCCTCCCAACTGCTGGCCTGATTGCCCACAACTGCCCTCCCTTGCAGACGTTGTCCCTCCCAACTGCCCTCCCCTGCTGGCCATCTTGTGGTGGACATCTTGTGTCCACACGGGGGCAGCCATCTTTGACCACATGGGAGTAGCCATCTTGTGTGTTGGAGTGATGGTCAATCTGCATATCACTCTTTTATTAGATAGGATTCCTTGAAACACTAAGCAGAGGCAGAACATTAAGTTGAAGAGCACGGAGTCTGGGGCCCATGATGTAAAGACAGATTAAGGAAGCAGAGTTAAGTAACGTCTTGAATTGATTAGTTCCTCACTAGGTGAGTAAGAGCTTAGATAGTTCTGGGCTTCTCAGCTATAATTAATATTTGTGTTTGAAAGTTGTTGACTAGAAAGGATGACTCCCTTAGATGATTTTATGATTCCAGGAAGTCCCTGAAACATGGTTGCTTAGTAGTTAATAGTTATTTTATCTTGTTTAATATGGGATTATTATAATGATATTAATATTTGTGCAGTAGCTAATAAAACCAACCAACAGGAACTCAGGCAGAGTTTTAATATGCGTCAGCAGATAAGATCTCAGCAAATTGTTTGTTTGGAAGGTGTACTGAACTCTTAAGTACACATTCTGTCAATATACTAGTAGGCTATTTCTTAGCTATGTGGCATTAGTTTTTTGTTCCAGTGCATTTGCTTGTGAAACTTGTGGTTTTGGGCAAGTTATACAAATTCTCTAATACTTCACTTTTTTTCAAAATGAGGTTAAAAGTGCCTATGTTATCAGGCATTTTTGTTACTGGGTTAACATATGTTATGGGAATTAAATAAAATGATGAAACATTATAATGTAATAATAATTAAATAAACTTGTGCTACAATCATAATTTTTTCTCTTTACTATATTGTTTCATAGATTTAAAGTTTTGTTCTTGTGATGATCTCACTTGTCAGCATACATAAGCTATTTTATTGATGAAATTGATGTTTATTAAAATGCAGATTCTTGACCATTTTTTCATATATTTTTAATAAACATATTAGACTAGAGGCCCCTTGCACAAAATTTATGCATGGGGCATCCCTCAGCCCAGCCTGCACCCTCTCCAAACTGAACTCCTCGAGGGATGTCCAACTGCCTGTTTAGGCCCCACTCAGGATCGGGCCTAAACGGGCAGTCGGACATCCCTCTCATAATCTAGGACTGCTGGCACCTAACTACTCACTTGCCTGCCTTCCTGATTTTCCCTAACCACTTCTACCTGCCAACCTGGTCACCCCCTAACCACTCTCCTGCCAGCCTGATTGATGCCTAACTGCTCCCCTGCCAGCCTGATTGCCCTTAATTTCCCTCCCTTGCAGGTCTGTTCCCCCAAAATTCTCTTCCCTGCAGTCCTGGTCATCCCCAACTGCCCTCCCTTGCAGGCCTGGTCCCTCCCAACTGCCCTGTGTCCACATGGGGGCAGTCATCTTGTGTGTTGGAGTGATGGTGAATCTGCATATTACTCTTTTATTAGATAGGATAAAGGCCTGGTGCATGGGTGGGGGCCAGCTGGTTTGCCCTGAAGGGTGTCCTGGATCTGGGTGGGGTTTCCCTTGGGACGTAGGGCAGCTTGGGTGAGGGGCTTGTGGTGGTTTGCAGGCCAGCAATGCCCCCCTGGAGATCAAAGTGAGGCTCTGGTATCTGGGATTTATTTATCTTCTATGATTGAAACTTTGTAGTCTTGAGCAGAGGTCAGAGCTGGCCAGGGCAGGTGGAAAGCTTGGCTTCCTCCATTGCCAGGGACAACCCAAGCCTCCTGCTCTCTCCAGCTCTGTGGCAGATGCCATATTTGTTGGCTTAATTTGTATACGCACTCCTAATTGGCTTGGAGGTGTGGCTTGTGGGTGTGGCAGAGGTACAGTCAATTTGCATGGTTCTCTTTTATTTGATAAGATAGTTCACATAAAAGTGATCTACAGTTACCCATTGAGAGACACTCATTTTTCTTTAAAAATGATCCCCCTGCCCTAGCTGGTTTGGCTCAGTGGATAGAGTGTCGGCCTCTAGACTAAAGGGTCCCAGGTTCAATTCTGGTCAAGGGCACATGCCTGAGTTGCAGGCTTGATCCCCAGTGGGGAGTGTTGAAGTGGCAGCCAATCAATGATCTCTCTCATCATTGATGTTTCTATCTCCCTCTCCTTCTCCCTTTCTCTCTGAAAGCAATAAAAATGTATTTTTTTAAAAAAAATTCCAAGGTTAAAAAGAAAAGCAACCCCCCAATTGCAATAATTGATTATCAAAATCACACACACACACACACACACACACACACCCTTAGGGCTTCTCCTTGGAAATTCTGATTTGGTAGGCTTTGGAACTTGGGTTTTCAAAAAGTTACCAGGCTGATTTTGATATTTGCAAACCACTGCTTTGCCACCTCACTGTACCTCTAACATTCTATTGATAAACCTTTTGACTGTACTTACCGTATATGGCTGAGGGGAAATCATGATGGGTATGTGTTTTAGCTAGTCCAGATGAAGTTTACAGGAGTCAAAAGAATGAGTTTGGATATCTGCAGACTGACAGTTTTCTCACGCTTGGTTGTGTCACAGCTTCAAGGAAATATCAGTCCCAAGCCCGTCAATTGAAGAATTCTTGAATAAGAAAGGGCTTTGAGAGACCGTCTCTTTCAAACCTCTTCCTTCACAGAGGAGGAAAGAGTGGCTCCTGGGATTTGCCCAAGACCACAGGACACAACCTGGAATTATACTGCATTTCTGTCCCTAGCTCAGTTCCATTTTAGTACAATGGCTTTAGTTCTGACATCTCCAGCACCTGCTTTTCCAGCGCTGGCTGTATCCAGTGCTGTGAAACCAGCTTTTCCAGTGCTGGCTGCATCTTCCAGGCAGGCGTAGAGCTTCCCTACCTCATTATCTAGCAGTCTGGCTGTGAGAGCTTTCTCTTTTCCTACTTCAACCAGTTCTCTGCCACGAAGGAAAAGAGGCAGGCAGGCCTCTGAGGGGGCGAAGGTACTAGCCAGGAGAGGCAGCCTCTTCAAGCAGTGGCACCATCTTCTTCCTCCCCTTCTTGATTCT
>PVJN01060881.1:0-11449 GCA_004026805.1 Lasiurus borealis
AATAGACTCAAGACACTGGGGCTGAGGGGCCAAAGGCAAGTGCCGGCAGGTAGTGTTGGGGAGAGGGAGTCAGTGGAGAAAAGAGAGAAAGAGAGAGAGAGAGAGAGAGAGAGAGAGAGAGAGAGAGAGAGAGATGGACTACTATTTGTAATACCTTACACATTAAAATTTTAAACAAAGGAAGGTTTTTACAAACTAAAAGGGCCAAAATCCTGGAAATATGGTAATCTTTCAAAGTATTAGTTGTTAAAGAGCAAAAACAGCCAAAGAATCTATTGCTGTTCCTCTAGATGTGTTGTCAGCAGCAGGAATGGCACCAGAAGTCTGATCCATGGGGTTAGACTGAAACTAGGTTCAGCATCCTCAGTGCTTGGGTTCTGGCTAGGAAAGAATTCAGAGCAAGATGCAAAACTGTAAGAGAACATTTATTGAGGAAATTACAATGTTAGAAAAAGTAATTCCTAGAAGAAATGAGCTTAGGAAACAAGTTAGAGAGGCAAATGAAGAGCTCTTGGAGCTGGGGAGTGAGGAAGCTAGCGGTAATGTACTTGGGTGAAGAGAGGGAAAGGCATGGGAGGGAGAGTGCACTGGTTCTTCCATCCTAAGGATTTTATTTCTTTTTAAGAATCTTTATTGTTGAGAGTACTGCAGATGTCACCCTTTTATCCCCCATCTACCCCCTCCACCCAGTTCCAGCCTTCACCACCCTATGGTCTGTGACCATAGGCAATGCAAATAAGATCTTTGGTTAATCTCTTTCTGCTCCCCCCAACACTCCCACAAAAGTCCCTTTCCTCTGAGATGTGTCATTGTTTCATATTTCCATGCTTCTGGTTCTATTTTATTCATCAGCTTATTTTGTTCATTAGATTCCTTATTCATTTATTTTTATTTTTAGATTCAACTCTTGATAGATTTATGTATTTATTGCCATTTTATATTCATATTTTTCTCCTCCTCCTCCTTTCACTCCTTCTCTCCTGCTCCTTCTTTCTCGTCTTAAAAAATGCCTTTCAACATTTCATTTTTTTTACAAAAATATATTTTATTGAGTTTTTCAGAGAGGAAGGGAAAGGAATAGAGAGTTAGAAACATCAATGAGAGAGAAACATTGATTCAGCTGCCTCCTGCACACTCCCTACTGGGGATGTGCCCGAAAGCAAGGTACATGCCCTTGACCAGAATTGAACCTGAGACCCTTCAGTCTGCAGGCAGTTGCTCTATCCACTGAGCCAAACCGGTTAGGACTGCACGTTTCATGTAATAGTGTTTTGGTGGTGGTCAACTCCTTTAGCTTTTCATTGTCTGTGAAGCTCTTTATCTGACCTTCAATTCTGAATGATAGCTTTGCTGGGTAGAGTACTCTTGGTTGTAGGACCTTGCTATTCATCACTTTGAATATTTCTTGCCACTCCTTCTGGCCTGCAATGTTTGTCGAGAAATCAGTTTACAGTTGTATGGTCACTTCCTTGTAGATAACTAACTGCTTTTCTCCTGCTGCTTTTAAGATTCTTTGTCTTTAGCCCTTGGCATTTTAATTATGATGTGTCTGGGTGTGGGCCTCCTTTGGTTCCTCTTGTTTAGAACTCTCTGCACTTCCTAGACCTGTAAGTCCATTTCTTTCACTAGGTAGGGGAAGTTTCTGTCATTTTTTTTTTCAAATTGGTTTTCAATATATTTTTCTCTTTTCTCTCTAATACCCCCAAAAATGCAAATATTGGTACGCTTGAAGTTGTCCCAGAGGCTCTTTATACTATCTTCATATTTTTTGGATTCTTTTTATTTTTTGTTCTTCTGATTAGGTGTTTTTTGCTTCCTCATATTCCAAATCATTGATTTGATTCTCAAAATAGTCTACTGTTGAAAATTTAGGGGAGGTCCCAGAGAAGGATCTTAATAGAATATTCAGCAATTCTCCAAGTGTGTCCTTCTGGGGTTGTAGCCTCTAGTGATTGATTGTCTGGCATCAGGGCAGGGCATCATTATTCAATGCACCTGGACCTGATATCAGCTGTGGCTGGTTTTATTGCTTATCTGGACTTAGAGGTGAAATACAATTGAGGCCTAGATGTTATCTTGAGGGAGGAAAGGTCAGGGGGTGCAAATGGCATGACCAATGATATGCTAGGGCAGGGTTCAGCAAACTCATTAGTCACCAGAGCCAAATATCAAAAGTACGATTAAAATTTCTTTTGAAATCCAAATTTTTTAAACTTAAACTTCTTCTAATGCCATTTCTTCAAAATAGACTCACCAGGCTGAGGTATTTTGTGGAAGAGCTACACTCAAGAGGCCAAAGAGCCGCATGTGGCTCTTGAGCCCCAGTTTGCCAAGCATGACGGTAGGGGATGAAAAGTCACCCTATAATGGATTGTCCATTACTAGACACCGGGGGCTTTCCATTCTAGTGACCTCTGTACCTGGCCCATCGTCCTTGCTCTACTCAGGTCTAACTGCCTACAACCCCCTGCCTCATTCAAGGATCTTGTTTCAGAAATCTCTCAGACAAAAGGGGTGCAGGGTCTCTTCTGTAGCTGCTGAAAAGGGGTGACATTTTTTCTTCAGAGCCAAGAGAACCTTGCTCTCTGTCAGAGAGACAATGAGGCCTGGACATGGAAGGAGGTGGCAATGGTGTCTAGAGGTGAGATTCCCTGAATATGAGTAGGGTTTGTAACATGGTGGGGACAAACTGGGTTATAAATCTTAGTATTACTGGGGCAAAGCTAGAACAACAAGAATTATGACAAATGGTCCAGTGGAAGGGAAAGCATTTTAGTACTCACTGATTCCAAGCCCAAGGATGGGATAAAATGAAGCATTAGTTTGGAGAGTTGTAGGTAAATATTTTAGAAAATGAAATAAATTTAGGATCCAGTTCATAGGTGAAAAATAAAATTTTGAAGACAATTAACTGAATTACTTTAATATTAACAACTGTGTGTTAGGGTCTATTGAAACAAAAAATTTCCTCCTAAAATCACCCTCATTGTCATTAAAGTGCCATATTAAGACCAATTCATTTACTGCATTAAGTTTAGTTTCAATTTGGCCCAGCCAGTGTGATTCAGTGGTTGAGTCTTGATCTATGAACCAGGAGGTCACAGTTCAATTCCCGGTCAAGACACATGTCTGGATTTCAGGCTTGATCCCATGTGGGGCATGCAAGTGTCAGCTGATCATTGATTCTCTCTTATTGTTGATTTTTGTGTCTCTTTCTAACTCTCCCTTTCTCTCTGAAATCAATAAAAAATATTTTTTTAAAATTTAGTTTCAATTTGGCATGATTGCTTACCTAAACACAATTAGAATAGAAACTGGCTGTATAGGCTCTTTTAAAATCTTCTTTCCTGGAATCTCCTGATT
Organism: Lasiurus borealis; assembly: GCA_004026805.1. Lineage (NCBI taxonomy): Eukaryota > Metazoa > Chordata > Mammalia > Chiroptera > Vespertilionidae > Lasiurus > Lasiurus borealis. Next base: position 3,364 of record PVJN01060881.1, read on the forward strand.
GAACTTTAATGAGCCCCTCAGGCCAAAGAAGTTGAGCCACCTGGTTGCCACCAGGTTTTCCTGCAATACCTGTAGACCTGGGTAAATTCCTCAAGTTCTTGAGGTCCCCAATGATGTCTCAAGGTTCCTTCTTTACCATCTCTCAGTAAAGCAATCTTTATTCCTTACCTGGAAAGACTGCCATGAACCATATGATCAAGCAAGGTACCAGGCTTTTTTTCCAAGAAGCTCTTATTGGCTTCAAAGTCATTTTCTTTCCTTAAGGCTTTCTGCTAATATTAAGTACAGGCATGTCTCTCTCAGGCATGGCATTCCAGTCAAAGTCTTGGTTGACAAAATTATAATTGGAAACTGGTCTTATTGAATTCGTACAAAGAAATGTGTTGCCATGATTCACTCATTAAGAATTGCTGAATTCTGGAGGGATAAGGTGGAGAGAAAATATATAACTTACCAAATTATTTTTACTTTATCAGTATGTATTTTTATTTTATTTATTTATTTAAAATATATTTTTTTATTGATTTTGTATAGAGAGGAAGGAAAAGGGGTAGAGAGTTAGAAACATTGATGAGAGACATCGATCAGCTGCCTTTTGCACACCCCCTATTGGGGATGTGCCTGCAACCAAGGCACATGCCCTTGACCGGAATCGAACCTGGCGCCTTTTAGCCCGCAGACCGATGCTCTATCCACTGAACCAAACCGGTTTCGGTAGTATATATTTTTATTGATTTCAGAGAGGAAGGGAGAGGGAGAGAGAGACAGAAACACCAATGATGAGAACCATTTATCGGCTGCCTTCTATATACTACTACTATGGATTGAGTCTGAAACCCAGGCTTGTGCCCTTGACAGGATTGAACTCTGGACCTTTCAGTCTGCAACACTCTATCCACTGAGCCAAACCACTAGGGCCCAAATTGTTTGTAAAATGTCTCCTTATATTTGGAAGATGAGTACATCCTTATATTTATAACAAAGTAGAAAAGAACCAAATTCAAACTCAGTATTAGCTTACTTTTGAGATTTAAATTTATTATTCAGGAGAGCACATATTGGGCCTTCATTTTGAGTTTTATAGACTGAGCATTCCAGGAGTATCTTAGTAGAATTCATCAACTTTATGCTGATATACCAAAATAAGATTTATTCTCTTAAATTCATTTGTTCTTGGGTATGGTAGGCAAATGGCACTAACTGGATTTCTGCTGTCTCTGTAAGTAGAGTGATAGAAACTACTTACCCTCTAGTGCAAACCATTCACTCTTCATAGGACTTACTAGATGGCTGCAGACTGCTTGGCATCTAGATTTTCTAAATGGTTGCTAACTGCAGTTCCCCTATTCCACTTGTCCAGGCTTCCTGGCCTCTGTCATCTATATAACTCTCTTTTAACGTTTCTCTTATAAACCTACTAGAGGCCTGGTGCATGAAAATGTATGCACTGGGGTGAGGGGGGGAGGTGTCCTTCAGCCCAGCCTGCTCCTCTCTCACAGTCCAGGAGCCCTCAGGGGATGTCCTACTGATGGCTTAGGCCTGCTCCTCTGCGGGAGGCAACTGGCCGATCAGGGGAAGGCACTACCCCCATCACCTCGCTGCTGCTGCCACTACTGCCAGCCACCACGGAGGCCAAGGTGTTTTCACCAACATGGATTCCAGTCCCTTCACCACGAAAAAATGACAACTTTCTGTAGGCATTTCTAAGATGTCTTTTATAGAATATGACCTTCCTTCCTCCTTCCCTCCCATCCTTCCTTCTTTCGCTTTCTTCCTTCCTTCTCTTTCTTTCTTCCTCTCTCTCTTTCCTTCCTAACCTGAGGATATGTTTCCATTGACTTTTTAGAAAGCTTGGAAGAGAGAGGGAAAGACAGAGAGAAACATCAATGTGAGAGGGACACATGGATTGGTTGCCTCCCACATGAGCCTTGACCTGGACCCTGGCCAGGGAGGAGGCTGCAACCTAGATATGTGCCCTTGACCAGAATCGAACTGGGACCCTGGGGTCTGCAGGCTGAGCTCTATCCACTGAGCCAAACTGGCTAAGGCAGGATATGACGTTTCTTAGCTCCTCCAGCAGTGGACCTCCATCTTTTCCTCCAGGAGTGAGGTGGAAAAACCCTAGATCACCTTCTTGGATTCTTGTTACTCAAGTGAGTGGTATACTGCAAGGTTGGCCAATGAGTGGTCAGAAAAGGTGTTTCCTGTGCAGCTCACGCACAGAGGCAGGACTTCTGGCACGCAGGGGCTGCTAGGCCCTCACTCTCCAGCCCTTTGCAGCTGAGGCGGGGCTTTGTCAGGAAAGTCGTCTGGAAGACACCTGGTCTAATTAGCATATTACCCTTTTATTAGTATAGATAACTTTCACAAACCGTTCTACAACTCTCAGAAACCTTCTAACCTATTCTGAAATAACCAACTTTAGAAAATTCACTTTCTTTTTCCTTCAAAATATATTTCCTAACCTATATATTCTATTATCAAACCACACAATTTCTTTCCAATTTAATTTGAACTTTATACTCTTAGAAACCTCAATTTCCAATAGTAGCCAAAAAAGCAAACAACCCGCATTCCTTAGATGGACTTTTATGAACACATTTTAAACACTCTCACTTTTTTTATGGTATAGAAAAGGGTTTGATTTTTCATTATTTTTCTACAGACCTTTGACTACCACAGCACTCTCACTTTCAATAAACACACCTTCAACAAACCTCAAGACATTACACCCACAGCTCTAAATCTATTTTCTAGCTTTTTTTTTGTATTAAAAGGCCCAAAGTTGGTACACTTAAAGCTTGTCCAACAGCCAGTGGTTTAACAGCTGAAATTAATTTAATCTGCTAACATAGCTAAGGGTTTTTCCTTCCAAGGAAGGGTTACCCTCCAATAACTTGCATTTTAAAAGCTGGCCTAGATAAGAGATTCCAAAGTTGGCTTCTAGTAAACAAATCCTGAAATAACCCGAACAACATGTGACAGAAGTCACTGGTGGAGATTCTTAAAATTGAAACACACACACACACACACTGAATGTGCTTTATTTGTTGGAGATTCTTAAAATTGAAACACACACACTTGAATGTGCTTTATCTGCTAAGCCAAAGAATACAACCCAAAGCCAGCAGTTCCTACATCAATGATACCCTGAGATAGAAGCACAACAATACTCTATTTAAACACTAGCACGCGAACTCAGAGCAGCCAGCCACGCGGGACAGCACGCCCTGACAGGGATCCCAAGACGCACACCCACGCATCCCTGCGGGCTCCCCCCCATCACCCAACACCGAGAAGCATCTTCCCTCGGTGCCCACACCCCGGGCGCCCGTCCTCCCCGCGCGCACGCGCAGGGCGCACCCGACGCCCCGCCCCCGGCGCCGCGCGCCGCCCCTGCTTCCGCCACGCACGCTATGGCGGCGGGAGAGTGCCCCCTTAGCCCCGCCTCCCGGGGCGGCGCGCCGGTCACTTGACGCGGCTGCGGGCTGAGGAAACACAAGGGAAGTCGCGGTCGACGTTGTCGTCGGGCCCTCCGCCACCTCCAGCCGCGCGGGACCCCCTGCCTCGCCGCCCGCTCCAGCCGCGCGCCATGCCGTCGGAGAAGACCTTCAAGCAGCGCCGCACCTTCGGTGGGTGCCGCGGCCGGGCTGGGGCCGGGGAGGGCGGCGCGGCCCGGGGAAACGGAGGGTCCGCGGCAGAGTGTGGGCCGGGCTGAGTGCCCGGCGGCTGACAGAGGCTGGAGCGGGCTGAGGGCCCGGGGGTGGAGGGCGGCCGGGCTGGGGGGCTGCGAGGCCGAGGCCGAGGCCGAGGCGGCGGGGGGCCGGGCTGGGGGGCCGGGCGCTGACGGAGGGCCTGGTGCCGAGGGGCTGAGGTCCGGGGCGGCGGGGAGCAGGCGCCAGGCCGGGCGGGGGGGAGGCTCCGGGGCCGCGCGGGGCTGAGGAGCCGAGGGGTCGGGCCGCGGAAGTGGGAGAGGCTGGGGGCTGAGGAGCCGACGGGCCGGGCCGGGCCGAGTCGGGCCGAGCCGAGCGGAGCCAACCGGGCCGGGCGGGCTGAGGGCTCGGGGCCTGAGAGGCCGCGGGGCTGCGGACGGACGGAGTCGGGTGAACCGACGGGCCGCGGGTTCCCGGGAAGGGCCTGCGAGGAGGGCCGCGAGGGCCGCGGGAGAAGAGCGGGTGGTGCGGGGCCGGGGTGCGGGGCCGGGCCGGGCCGGGGCGCTCCCACCTGGCCGGCCCCGCGGGGGCGCGCTGTGGCGGGCGGAGCTGCTGAATCACCGGGGGCTCCCGGCCCGGGAGGCGCGGGGTCCCGGCTGCCGCTCCAAAAAGCGAGACCCCGCGCGAGCAGTGTGGGCCGTGGGGAGGCCCCCGGACGCCGGGCTGCGGACAGGCAGGCCCCTTTGAAGTGGCGGCTGCCGCTCGGGGATGCCGGTGAGTCACCGCCAGGTGAGCCGCGCTGATGGCAGGTGGGCGCCGGGACGCCGCGCCTGGAGGGGAGCGAGCGCGGGGAGCCCCGGCATCTGCAGCGTCTGCGTCCCCGCTCTGGCCGGTGTGTGGATCCGACTTGCTAGTGGCAGGAGAGCGAGGGTGGGTGGCTTCTCCTGCCTTGTGTTAACTTTTACACCAGCAGCAAGCAAATCAGATCCCTTCTCTCCCGCTTCGGACTAGAAGCCCCACTTGGGCTTTCTGGCATTTGGTGGAAACGGAAAGGAACATCATCATCATCATCATCATCATTAACCGCTCCGCAAAAGTGATGACAAGAAAGTGGTTAGTGCCTCTTGAGCAAGAAAATTCTGCCGTGACAGCCTGGCCCCCCCGTGGATGTCTGTCTGTCTGTCTGTCTGTAGGACTTGTGTATGGCAGCCCGGGGAGGACAGGGAGGAGGGGGGAAGCGCCAGGTGCCTTCCACTCACTGCACAGAGAAGGCCCCGCGGTCATCTTTGCTGTCTTAAGCAGCGATGCCTTTGTCTAGACTTCTGGAGGCTAGAAAAAGGGGAGCATGCATTGGAGCTTGGATACGGTTTTCTAGATCTCAGGGTGGATAAGTATTTTATTTTTTTTATTTTTTTTTGCGCCCGAGACGTTTCAGTAAATGAAATTCAGCTTGGCCTGCCGAGCATATTTTTTTCAAACAGCTCCTTAAGGTAGTTTGTTGGTTAAGAAGACTTAAATGTGCCTTTTGAATTAGAAATTTTCCCTTTAGAGACCTTAGTGAACTCTTATTACTTAGCTTTTTTGCGACCCTGAGAATGGCATTTTTTTATTTTTTTTTTCTTTTTCTTTTTAAAAATATATTTTATTGATTTTTTACAGAGAAGAAGGGAGAGAGATAGAAAGTCAGAAACATCGATGAGAGAGAGACATCGATCAGCCGCCTCCTGCACGCCCCACAGTGGAGATGTGCCCGCAACTAAGGTACATGCTCCCGACCGGAATCGAACCCGGGACCTTTCAGTCCGCAAGCCGACGCTCTATCCACGGATCCAAACCGGTCTCGGCTATTTCTTTTTTTTATTAATGTATTACATGTGTACATATCTTCCCATTACCCCCACCTCCAACCCCCTACCCCCCACCCCCAGAATGGCATTTAAAGCAGATTTGCAGTATCTGGCTTTCATCCTCACTGACTGTGGCATTTGAAAGTTAACTGGGGATATTGTGTGGGAAAGATGCCCATTTTCTCATGACTGAAACTATACTTTCCTCTGCTTAAAGGATTTTTAGGTTATTCTGGAGAAATAAGTTCTAATTAATTGGAAGGATTTCACCTGGAACCTGTGACTCTGGAAGTAAACAAGCAGGAATGCCCCTTGCCTCACTCCCTTCTCATTAGTGTATCTTACATACAAGGTGGGCAAAAGTAGGTTTACTGTGCCATTACGACATTATTTTGTATTAATAAAGCTATTGTAGTAATCATAATCGGCATGCCATTTTTCACGCACACAACTGTAAACCTGCTTTTGCCCACTCTGTATATTGTATCTGCTCTCTCCTTACCTCACCTTTCCTCCCCACCCCCTTTTCTAAGACCTCTTTAATAGTCATTTTGCAGAAAAGTACAGTATCAAATATCTCTTAATGACTACTACCTTTCTTTGCTCCTGACTTTCATAACAGCGCTGATAATTGAATTTTCAGAGATTGGTAGCACAGTAAATGAGGGGAATTAGTTCTTTGGCGAGCCTCTATACCAGTGGTCTGTTGACTAATGAGTTTGCTGACCACTGCTCTACACTTGGTCTTAGCCAAAAGGCCGAGAAGCGATGACCACTGCTCTATATTGTAGAATCTAAGAACAGCCCTAGTTAGCTTGAGCAGTTTTATCTCTTTCAAAGTGAGCGAGTTTCAGTTAGTTTAAAATTGAATATAGCTCTATTGATGGCATACTACGATTGAGAGGGTTGAAAAGGATCTTAGGGCCCACCCCAAACAACCCCTTTTGTAGCTAAAGAAACTGGGTGGGGCCCAGAGAGGTGACGAACATGGTCCACCTAGTGGCAGAGTCTGGACTTGTCCTTTTAAACTTGCGAGATGATTTTCTTCCATTCTCTGGGTGGGTAGCCATCATTTCCAATATATGAAGTGGATCAACACTGAGTTGAGATGCATAGTGAATCCTTGAAGATATTATATGAAAACGATAATAAATTTGAAAGTTGTATTTGACCAAACAATTTTGGATTCAGTCTTCTCAACTGTTGTGATAATTTCACTCCATTTTCTTCTGGAGTTGGCCAGTTTATTTAATATCAAAACTGTTTCCCAGACACTGTTCTGCTGAGATTCAATGATAAACGTAGGTCTTAAGCTTCTCCAATAATAAAGGTTTTGGCCCTAGCTGGTATGTCTCAGTTGGGGGTTGGTCGTATTGTGCACTGAAAGGCTGCCGCTTGGATTCCAGGTCAGGGCGCATGCCTAGGTTGTGGGCTCAATCCCTAGTAAGGGGTGTGCAAGAGGCAGCCAATTGATGTTTTGCTTTGGCATCCATGTTTCTCTCTCTCTCTCTCTCTCTCCCATCTCTCTCTAAAAGTGAACAAAAACTCTTTTAAAGAAATACATATTTAAAAATAATTAAACAGTTTGCATGTCTCAGGGGAAGTTTGTGTTGGTCTAAAATAACTTCAACAACTCTAATAGCTTGACTGGGGAGAGATTTATGCCAAAACCTGGGTAGCACTCCACAGTGGGTTGGATATATTTATGATTAATTCTGAAAAATGTAAGTGAAGTTTTACTTTAAATGTTCTGGGGAATTTTAAAGTAACTTTGCAAGTGATATGTTGGTAAAATAAGATGCCTTAGACTCCTGCCCTCCATTTTTATCTGTAAGGCTTATGAGGATTCTTAGAGACAGGAGGAAAAGGAATCTGAGGAAGTGCATCTTTTTTTAAAATTATATTTTATTGATTTCTTATAGAGAGGAAGGGAGAGGGATAGAGAGTTAGAAACATCCATGAGAGAGAAACATTGATGAACTTCCTCCTTCACATTTCCTACTGGGTATGTGCCCACAACCAAGGTACATGCCCTTGATTGGAATCGAACCTGGGACTCTTAAGTCCACAGGCTGATGCTCTGTCCACTGAGCCAAACCAGTTAGGGCTGGGGAAGTGCATCTTGATGTGCATTTGGAGCAGTATTTCCATTTAACAGTTTTTATTTGTTTATTAGCTATCTTCTGTGTATAAGCTTGAGTCCTGGGGGAATACAGAGATGACTAGAGCTGGGTCCCTGACTGTCAGGGGCAGTCTAACAAATAAACAGATTATAGCACTGAGAAAATAATTGAGTTAAAATAATTTTTGATCTGTGTTGTTGGTATGCTCCTGTCAAATGTACTATTCACTTCTAAAGATAGTCAAACATTTTTTGTTCTTATAGGTTTATTTCTAGTCTGCAGAGACAAGATTTTTTAAAGAAAAGAATCAGCGGAAAAATAGATACAGAGGCAAAGGAGCATTGAACACACTGTCAAACTACAGCAGCAAGGCAGAGGAGGTGGGGTGGGGGAAGCTGTAAAAGATTAACCCAAGGACATGTATGCATGTATATAAGCATAACCAATGGATACAAGACACTAG
>PVJN01060882.1:0-11449 GCA_004026805.1 Lasiurus borealis
CATATTTTTCATAACTTTATCAATCATTTGAACTCCCTGTTCTGTGAGCTATTAGTTTATGTCCTTTACCCATTTTCTATTGTCTTTATCCTATTGTCTCATATGAATTATTATTGCATCAAAGAAATAAGCCTTTTGGTTCTGGCTGGATAGCTCAGTTGGTTGTTACCCAAAACATTTTATTCACATACAGTCTCTGAGCCCGGCCTGCACTCTCTCCAATTGAGGACCCTATGGGGGATATCTGACTGCCGGTTATTAATATTTCTTTTATGAGATTGGGCCTAAACTGGCAGTTGGACATCCCTCTTACAATCTGGGACCACTGGCTCCTAACTGCTTACTTGCCTACATGCCTGATTACCCCTAACCCCTCTGCCTGCCTGATTGCCCTAACTGCTTTCCCCTGCCTTCCTGATCTCGCTCCCAATTGCCCTCCCCTGCTGGCCTGATATGCCCCCGACTGCTCTCCCCTACCAGCCTGGTCGCCTTCAACAGCCCTCCCCTGCCGGCCTGATCTCACTCCTAACTGCTCTCCCTTGCCGGCCTGATTGCTCCTAACCTCTCTGCTTGCCTGCCTGATTGCCCCTAACTGCCTCTGCTTGTCTGTCTGATCACCCCTAACTGCCCTCCCCTGCGGGCCTGATCTTGCCCCTAATTGTTCTCCCCTGCTGACCTGATCACCCCTAACTGCTTCTGCTGGCCTGATCTCACCCCTGAGTGCCTCCCCTGCCAGCCTGATCTCGCCCCCAAATGCCTTCCCCTGCTGCCCTTCCTTGTAGCTTGATTGCCCCTAATCCTACCAACCTGATTTCATCCTCAACTGCCCTCCCCTGCCAGCCTGATTGCCCCTAACTTTTTCTGTCTCAGCCCCAACCACCATGGGTTTGTTTGGAAGGAAGTCGGACATCCGGATGATGGCCGGTGGATCTGGTTTAATTAGCATATTACCCTTTTATTAGTATAGGTAGGTTATGTAGGGTAGGATTGCTTAAATGGGAGGGGAGTGGAGCCTTTTTTCAGCAGGAGGAGTTGCTCTTGGCAGACAAAGATACATAATCCCTATATCTGGATTGATAGCTAGTCATATGCACTACATTCCCAAACCAGTCATTAAAAATTGAACTGCTTTCTTATACCTTACACCAAATAGCTGTTGCCTTTAAAACTCCTCCTCAGCCCCCATCTTATGTTCTGCCTTCATAGCTCACCCAGATTAGGTTCTGATTGGTCGATTTCTATACCAGTTAGTATCAAAAGCTCCGCCTCCTAGGCAGCCATTGGCTTCTCACAGTTCACCTAGATTTGGTTCTGATTGGTCAGTTTTTATGCCAGTCAACGATTGCGGGCTTATCTCCAGGCCTGATCATAGAGGTGGAGCTGATCAGTAACCGCCCCAGGTTGCTGGTGAATGGGCTGAACTACTGACCTCTGGAGAGAGAGAGAGGCATGGCTGCTGGTGAGGCCCGGAGAGAGAGAAAGGCAGGGCTGATCAGCAGCTGCCACGGAGGCTGCTGATCAGACCCTGCTTCTCTCTCTGGGCCTCACCAGCAGCCACAGCAGCTGTTGATCAGCCCCACCTCTCTCTTTGAGAGGTCAGCAGTTCAGCCCACTCGCCAGTCCCCACCCACCTGAGCCTGTTGCGCTTGCAGCCTGGAGTTTGGTCGTCCTTTTTAAAGTACACACAGAGATAGCTCAATGTAAATATCAAACATAAAAACGTTTTAGTTAGATTAAATAATTAGTTTTGGACGTTACGGACCCTGGCTCTTTAGATATTAATAATTGAATAGCCATATTTTGAAAGTAACAATGGGGACTGAGTTACAGAGGTATAATGCATAGTTTTTATCCTAAGTAATTGTAGTTGAGAGGAAGGGTAAAATGAATGTTCCTATAGCTGTAAGTAAAAATTGATTGTTATAGAATTATAGAGGAACACATGTGAAGAGGAGGTCATGTTAAGTTACTCAGAGATTACCAGAGAATAATAATAATTAGTAATAATAAAAGCTAGTGAGAAAGAAGTATAATAAACGTTACATAAAGTAATCACTTTAAACAATATTTAATATTGCTATCTATTTTGGATTTTTAAAATGCAAATGATCAAATTTATAACAAATATATGTAGCAAATAAGTATATAAATAATCAGATAAATACATATAGTCAAATTTTATGCATTCTAATATAATTTGACATTATATATACACGTATATAAAATCTAATTATTTAATCTAACTAAAACATTTGTATGGTTGGTATTTATATTGAGCTATCTCTGTGTGTACTTTAAAAATCTTTACAGATTTCACTCTGTTCCCTTTTCTCCCTTTCCCTTATCACTGTTCTGAGTGACTCATGGATAGGTTTATTCCTTGAAGCAGCCGTAGTACATGAAAATTTTTAAGACTGGGGAGTCAGAATGTTGAATTCTGCCTTGGTTCTTCTGATTAGCAGCTCTGATGTGAACGTAAACGAGTTACCTAACATTCCAAGCCTCAGAACCATCATTTGCAAAATAATTTTCAAAGTATCTGTTGGAACAAGAACCACCTGTCATTTCTTTTCTCAGTGATTTTAACACAATAAAATGTGGCCTCAGGGGAGATGGTTTCTGGAGAGATAGTGTCAGATGTATACTTAGATGTGATTTTATTTGTAGTACCTTGCAGAAGCTGGCTGGACAGCTGAAGGAAGGGTTGTAGGCGTGACCCAGCCTCGAAGAGTGGCTGCTGTTACGGTGAGTTTCTGTTTTTCCTTTTCTTTTTGTATTGCAGACTCCATCTGTATCTTCTATTTCAGTGACTTATTTTTTTCTTGTTTCCTAAAAGTTCCAAATGAATATGACATTACTCCTTAAGAATTTAATTCTCCAGTTTAAAAAGAACTATGACCGATTATCTTTATAAAATTGGCACCTGTACATTATGAACTTTTAAAAATATATATATTTTTTGATTTTTAGAGAGAGAGAGAGAGAAAAACATTGAGGTGAGAGAAGCATCCATCTACTTCCTCCTCATGTTCCCCTAGCCACACTGGCCAGGCACATTATGAATTTTTAAAGTAGTAACAAAGTACAGAGGAAGTTAACAAAAAGAAACAAAAAACAAAGAGGAAAAAAACCCAAATCTCACCATTCAGCAAAAAGATTGTAAACATTTCTGAACAATATTTTAAGCTTCTCTTTTATGTTCACTGAAGTTGAATATTTGGCTGGATGGATAGAAATAATTTTTTAAAAATGGGATCATAGCCATATATTTGCTTCTGTTGAATTTAACAGAAAGGAAACGGAAGTGAAATATACAGAACTTTGGGTCAATATTTGTTCCCCACAAGATAATTTTTTAAATCTTGAAAACAAATAAAAAAGATTAGAAAAAAGCTTTAGGATGCTACCTATTTTGAAACTATGTAATATGTAGTTTCTGTTCAAAGAGTAAATTAGCACATTTATTTCTTCTATCTTTTCTCCTCCGTTTGTTATAGATGCAGTTTTATAATTTTTATTTTAATATTTATAAATATGTATTCTTTTTTGTAATCATAACTATCACAGATGTTTAATTCTAGTTCGTTTTAATGTTCTTCACTAAATACTTCCTTGTTTTGCCCGTCTTGACTTGCTCATGTTGCTTTATTTTTTTTTATTTTTTTATTTTTTAAATATATTTTATTGATTTTTCACAGAGAGGAAGGGAGAGAGATAGAAAGTCAGAAACATTGATGAGAGAGAGACATCAATCAGCCGCCTCCTGCACGCCCCACTGTAGAGATGTGCCCACAAGCAAGGTACATGCCTCCAACCAGAATCGAACCCGGGACCCTTCAGTCCGCAAGCCAACGCTCTATCCACTGAGCCAAACCGGTCTCGGCGCTTTATTTCTTTATTGGCTAAATTTTATATGTCTGAGAATGTTTGATTATGTTCTTTGCTAATATAAAATTCTTGATTCCACTGCCTCTCCCTGGAAATTGCAGACATTGCTGTCTTGCCTTTGACATAGAGGATCCCTCTGCAGAAGTCTAAGGTCCATTGGGGGGTTTTCCCCCCTACTTCCTGGCTTACTTTTTCTGCTTGAATACTTTAAAGATTGTTTTTCCACCAGGATGTTCTGATACTGATTGCTATCTCATTTTTTCTTAAATATGTAAGGACTTTTAATCTTCAGATTCACATCTCTTTATATCAAGCTGATTTTCTTTTGTTATTATCTTGAAAATTTTTTCTGTTCCTTTTATTCTCTAAGAGTATCCATTAAGTGTATATTAAATCTCCTTTGTCTGTTTTTAGTATTTATTACCATCACTGGAATCATGTACTCTTCCACTTTGTTTTGTGAAATTTCTTTAGGTCTGTCCACAGTTTTCAAATTTATTCTGTTTTGATTCCTTTATATTTCTACTTAGGTCTCATAATTATTTGTTTGAATTTTTTTTCTTAATAGATAGAGAAGCAAATATTTAGACAATTTTAAATATGACAATTTTAAAAAGCAGATAATACCACAGAATTTTTTTAAAAAATCGAGAAAAATAACAGTGTTTTTATTAATTAACTGCCTGACACATTTCTGTACATTTTTTTAATGTAATTTTTGACTGCTTTTTTTATTGATTACCTCTTTATACGACAACTAGAGGTCCAGTGCATGAAATTTGTGTACCTGAGGGGAGGGCCCTCAGCCCAGCCTGTGCCTTCTTGCAGTTCGTGAGCTCTCGGGGGATGTCCAACTGGGGGATGTCTGACTGCCTTGGAGACGGGAGAGGTTCCCGCCACCACTGCTGCACTTGGCAGCCATGAGTCTGGCTTCTGGCTGAGCGGAGCTCCCCCTGTAGAAGTGCACCGACTATCAGAGGGCAGCTCCTGCGTTCAGTGTCTGCCCCCTAATGGTCAATGCATGTCATAGCAACTAGTCATTCCACTGGTTGATATGCATATTAGTCTTTTATTATATAGGATGGGATGAACAGTAAAGCAGTATTTTAGTGCTACTCTAGCATGGTTGATTCAGATTTGCTTTTTATTATTGACACTGTGTTCCTTTAATTTTGTAACTGGTATTTTTATAGCATTGTATAAATTTTAGGGATTGTTCTCAAATTTGGGAAAAGCCTTCCCACTGTCTTTTGTGTCTTGACTGGCTTCTGGTATGTATGTTTGAGACCTTGTTTCTCTTTGATTCTTTTTTTGACTTTGCATCTGTTCCTTACACTGTTTTTAGCTTAAGCTTATGATTTCTTTGAAACTGGATTTCTTTGGCTGAAATGTCCTGCTTGTTTGGGTAATACTTGTAAAGTTTCTTTTTAAACTGCTTTTTTGCTTATGTTCCTTTCTTTCGTTTTTCTTCATTGGTTTTAAGGAAATGGGCTTGTGTTAATATTTTTAAAATTTATTTTAAATTAGGCAGAATCTTTTTTTCAAATGTTTTTATTGATTTCAGAGAGAGGGAGAGAAACATTGATTGGCTGCCCTTTGCAGGCCCATACTAGGGTTGAGCCCACAACACCGGGCATGTGCTCTAATTAGGAATTGAACCAGCAACCTCCCCGTGCCTGGCGATGCTCAACTGACTGAGCCACACTGGCTAGCTTGTGCTAGTACTTTTAATGACTGCAGCATTGTGAGGTTGTACTGGATAATGAACAGCCTCTCACCAAATCTCTTATCCCTCTTTGCTGGGGGATTGGATGGAGATCTTGTGGTACACCCTTTAATGATTTAAAAGGTTTGTAATGGCTCAAGATCAAATTCTCTAGGCTCTCTGATTTGGGATTTGCTGCTTGCTCCTGATTGCCGGCCTTTCCCCCTTAATTCCTTTCCCTTGTGATTCTTTGCTTTCAATGTGGGTCTCCCTCTGAGACATTTTGTGTGTCTTCAGGGACTGGGCACATTGCTGCTTCTGTCTTCCTAGCACAAGGATTGTCAACCCTGCCTTTAGGGTGGTAACACAGAGGGAGCCAGCAGCCTGCTCTGGTTGTGAGGAGGCTGGGGCTTCTCTTCTAGGTCCAGACCTCACAGTATTTGGCAGTGTCCTTCCTAAGTAATTGTTTGGGGTCCTGGTTGTTTCCTTCTTTCATTGAAGATGGTGTTTTTGGTTGACAATATGTTTTATTTCTTTTGTTGTTTTAAATTAGCTCTGAGAAAGGGCCATCTTTACCTGGACAGGAACTTCTGTTTCCTTGAGTTATGTTTGCTGTGTACTGAGTTTTAATTACTGTGTAATACTTATCCCCAAAGTTCATTTTCTTACTGTCTTCAGGTTAGAAATTATTGATAAACATTTCCCAAGTCTTACGTATGTGTAAAAATAGAGATAACAGTTTGGAAACCACTTAACCTTTTACATTACAAGAGATGACTCAGTTCCTTTAATTTTTCCTATTTATGGTTTGGGATCCCAGCTCTTAATCAGTTTGGATTTTAGTTCCAAATTTGTAGCCATGGATAATTTCCATGAAACCACATGCTTTCTATGTGAAGAACCCAAAGTGTATAAATTAACCGTGTAATATTTATAGAGCTGTCAGGTTTGAAATGCTACATCTCAAGAAGTACTTTGTGTGCAGACTGTAATCTGAAAACAATCTCAGAGCCTAGAACAGATTGTATAAGCAGTTACTTCATCTCTGTGAGAGGCAGTTACTACTCAGTATGTTTTATTTCACTTTCTCTCTTTAGGGTATCTAACCTACCTCATGGGTTGTGTGCAGCTTTAATGATACACAATTTGTGAAAATTTGGAGCACAGTACTGGCAGGTCATAGGTGTTCAGTGATTTTTTTTTTTTTTACATCCCTTTCCCTCTGTTTTTGTCAAAAAGTAATATTTATCCTGTCTAATTGGTGAGTTTATTGGGAGTAGAACTTAATAGAGGTAAATATCTATTAAAAAGCCAGTAGATTATGACCTTTTGAATATTAAGTGGTTTGGTCATAAGTAAAATTTTTAAAAAAGAGCTTGAGGTCCAAGTTGGGTAGATCAGTGGGTTAGAGTATTGTCCTGCTACACCAAGGTTGTAGGTTTGATTTCCAGTCAGGGCACATACCGGAATCAATCAATGAATACATAAATAAATGGAACAACAAATTGATGCTTCTCTATGTCTCATTCTCTTTCCGTCCCTCCTTCTCTCCCTCTCTCTAAAATTAATAACAAAAAAGTTTGGTAACAAAATACATATTTTTGTAGCAAATGTATATAAACAATGAAATAATATTTGGCAGTGGCCTTCCTAAGTAATTGTTTGGGCTCCTGGTTGTTACCTGTTGGCTTCTTCCTTGTATATTATATTTTTTGGAGAGGTTTGGTTCATTTATGCTGCTTCTTATAAGCCTATTTTCCCCATCAACTCCTAGTATGTCTATGTACACATTCTCCATTTGTGCCATTTTCTGAGATTTGTTGTATAATGATCCATAGGGTTGAAATTGAAACAATAACAAAACTACCCTGGTGAAACACTGGTTATGGGGAAATATAACCTGCAGAGGTAGAGCCATCTAGGATGAATTTCTAGTTTTATGTGATGTTTTGAAAGACTGTGAGGTGTAGACCAGCTGCTGGATGATTGATTCTGTTTTGGCCTACCAGGTCTATAATTTTAAGTTGTTAAGCAGAACCACTCCTGATCCTCATTTGCTCTTGGATTTCTTAAACACTGATGGCCAGATAACTCCTGGTGTGCTTGGCTAGGGGAGCTACGTGCTGGGACACTGGGCTCCTGGGCTTGAGGGTGCTGTGGCCCAGTGGCCATAGCAGTAAACTCTGCTTCAGGACACCTGTGCCCGCCCACATTCCAAGCCCAAGACTCAGGGACTACATGGGCAAGTGGCTTCACATTGGGGAGATGTGCCAGGTCCCCAGGGAATCTCTGTAATATTGCTCCCCTTTGTGTGTTTTTTTTTCAATTAGGTCATTTATATAACGAATGTTACACTCTTTATTTTCTTTTAAACTAAATTTCAAACATTATTGCTCTTTCACTTTTATATGTATTCATTATTTCAGATATTTTCTATTAATAAGGTAATAACTTGACTGTCCTTGGAGAAGTAGGAGATTTTGCTGTCAGATTCTTTTTTTTCAGTTTTTTACACTCACCTTTTGTCATATATGGGTGGGTAAAAAATCAATAATTTATGGTCTTCATAATATATGATGTACTTTGTTTTCTAAATTTATTTTATTATGTTAACTTGGATTCTTGTTTAATCTTCTCAGTTTATCTGCGCTTTTTTATTTTTTAATCTTCATTCTTGTCTTTATTTCCCCTTTTTAATTGTTTTGGTAGCTGGGGCACTGTTACACATTGTTGTAGATTGTCTTGCTTTGGAAACATTATTCTTTTTTTTTAAATTAAACCTTTATTATTCATATTATTACATTTGTTTCTCTGGAAACATTATTCTTTTGCTTGAAAAGGAAAATGAATTTGGCCCAGTATTGAATTTGATCATTCCTGTTCCCTGCCTTTATGGTCCAGTGGAAGGTGCTTTATTTCAAGGCATGAAGACATGAAAATTTGTGCCTAGTTGGTATATGAAAGAATAGAGAAGGCTTTAGAAACAGAGTGAATCTTGTCATTTCTTCTGCTTCCCTTTTTGATTTGGAAATTTCCCAGGAAATTTCGAGCTGAATTTGTAGCTCAACTTAAATAACTGGCATATCTACGTTTTTAAATTTTGCTCATTGTCCTTGATCTTTTGAGTTTCACCTGTCATTTCTTTGATCCTGATCTGTGACATCTTTTGGGGATTTTGTTTTTATTGTGTATGTCCTTACAATTTGCCTCAAGTTGATTATAGGATGAGGTGAGATATATAAAGTTAATAAATCACAAAGGTTATCACACTTGTTCTCTAATAACCTGCCCTTTTAAATTTCCCACTGTGTTCACATACTATTTAAAAATAAGTGACCTTTATATTTTCCTTAGTATGTGCTCTGTGCAGTAATTTCTATGTCTCTATTTTCAGCATGATCTTTCTTCCCAAAGGTTGCAGGGAGAGTAGCTGATGAGAGGGGTGCAGTGCTTGGCCATGAGGTGGGCTACTGCATCCGCTTTGATGACTGCACTGACCCGCTGGCTACAAGAATTAAGGTGAGATGCTCAAGCTGCTTTTCCTACTGTGAATAAGGAAGATGATATTATTTGGGGGGGATTACCATGGCCCTCAGGGAATTTAGTCTGCTGGGAGGTACAGAGCCTTGACTCTTAGCCTTTAAAGGACCTTGAAAGAAAGATGAAGCCCTTGGTTCTACAGAAGAGGTTGAGGACCTGGGAGGTTGAATAACTTACCTAATGTCATGTGCCTGTCAGTAATAGAACCGGGACTGAAAGCTGTCCTTTCCCATGTGTTTTTACTATTTTCCAACGATCCACATAGCTGTCTAAATACAGAAAATTGCCTATAAAAAGGCCTAAAAACAGGGACAAGGTAGTATAAATTGAAAAGTGTAAAATTTAATTTTACTAGTTAGGCCTTTCTAATTTTTACATGAAAATGAATTTTACGTGTTTTTTTGTTTGTTTGTTTACCTACATGCTATATTAAAATACAGTCAGTATCAATAGTAATTAATATACAGTCAACTCAACAGAATGTCTACTGGATACCACTATGCTGAAATCAAAGTCTAATCACATAGTACCCTAAAAGCATGAATGAGAATGGTCAGATGAAATGAAATTGGTTATTAGAATCTCAGTTAACCTCTCAATTTGTAACAGAGGCAAATTGGAAATAATGAGATGAGTTAAATGAACAATGGAGTAATTTGTAAAAAATAGAGATATTGTTTTCCAAATTTCTATATTTTGTTACCTTTATATTCATTTTACTAGTTAAAGGAAATATTGTTCTGTACCTTTAAATATATTTAAACTAGCTAATTTTTAGATA
The DNA here is from genome assembly GCA_004026805.1 of Lasiurus borealis. Taxonomy (NCBI): domain Eukaryota; kingdom Metazoa; phylum Chordata; class Mammalia; order Chiroptera; family Vespertilionidae; genus Lasiurus; species Lasiurus borealis. Next base: position 9,915 of record PVJN01060882.1, read on the forward strand.
AATTTCAGTGGATTATGTAACCGAAAGGTTATAATTTCAAAGTACTCATTTCTTAACTGGTGGCTTTTCATTGGTGTCAGGTTCTCAGTTTCACTCCAGTGTGTCTATGTGGCAGCTGTACCAGCTCTAAGAAAAAAATTATCGGAATGTATCTTGCTCTTATAAACAAAAAGCAAAAACACTAAGATACAGCATGTGAGGGAGATAGTTAGCCTTATTAAAATACTGAACTGTTTGGGTGAGAGTCACAATGTCTAATTCTTGCTGCATATTTCTAAAGCATTTTGTAAACATTCATTAATTCTAAATGATAATATCTGACATTCCTGAACACTGTGTCCTGGGCCCTGTGCTAAACACTTTATGTGTGCTATCTCAATTCTCACTGTAACCCTTTGAGGTAGATACTTCTATTATTTCCATTTTACAGAGGAGGAATCGGGCTCAGAGAGGGAGTAACTTGCCCAAGGTTTGTCCAGCTAATAAGATAGAGGCAAGATCTGAACTCCCAGCAGTCTGACACAGCCCATGTTCTTAACTACAGTCCCTTTTACCTCCCTCAAATACTGTAATACCAGTTGAAGCTGAGGTTAATCACCTCAAGAGCTGCAAGTCCATAGTTTTGGGGACATTTTAACAAGTTATGTCATACTCATGGCATTCCCTTGGGCAGACATAGGTTTGTCTTTACTGCCTGCTCAGTAGTACCAGTGGTGTGCCGGCCCAGAGGAAGTAAGGTTCAGCCCTTATGTAGATAGTAAATGCAGGTGAAATTCAGCTAAAAGAATGCAGACCCCAGCTGGAGAGTTCATGTTTGAAGTCTTGTTTGTGAACAGTTCCATTGCTTGATAACTAAAATGCTGGGGCATTTCTTCATTGTCCTTGGCGGGAATTGTCTTGTACACTTGCTGGTAAAGAGGTTGTTTAGTTGCACTTGAACTTTTTAGAAAAAATCATTAATGTACAGTATAAAAGAATTATTTCTAAAACTTTTGTGTTTTTGTTTTTTAGTTTCTGACGGATGGAATGTTGGTCAGGGAAATGATGGTTGATCCTTTGTTAACAAAATATAGGTAAATGTCTTTTTCTTATGATAACCTTCCTAAAGTTTCAAAAGTGCAGTATATAAGTAGATTGAAAAGGCAGTTGTGTTAGTAGCTGAGGTTCATGTCTCTGCTCGGCAGCCCTAAAGCTTTGTCCTTACCTTGGCTGTTTAGACCCTTGATGTTTTTCTCAGACTTTACAGACAGAAAAGGGCAAGTTAAAATCCCTGATGTTATTTGAACAGTCTGTGGACTTGTCCTATTACGTGCCAGGATTAATAGTACCTTCGGAGTTGCAGCACAGAACTGGGCAGCATTTTATTGAATGTAATACTCAGAGTCCAAATAATTATACTTTCTCTCCCTTTGTGTGTCTCTATCACTCAAGGCGTTAAAATTGTCCATCCAAGCTCTGGCTTTCTGGGAAAGGATGTCACATTTGACTCCCTGGTACACATGCAACACAGCTGTGATCATGTGGCCCTTTGTGTT
>PVJN01060883.1:0-11448 GCA_004026805.1 Lasiurus borealis
GCCTCTGAGCTTTTCACCAGGAAGAACATCAACTGCTCCATAGACGAAAGCTTGCAGCGGTTTGACCAAATCTTGAAGGCGGCGCAGACAGCCGGTATCCGTGTGCGGGGGTGAGTCACACCACATCGGTGCTGCCCGTCTTTTCCTCAGCACCATTCTGGCCAGCACCAGCCTCTGACCAAACGTGACCCTCCCCACAGCCACTCGTCCTGTGGGCAGACAGCCTAAGCTCCACACCGTGACATCCTTCCCCAACTAGAGGTGGTCCAAGAAATCCTAGCGAGCGCTTTCTCCAAACCTGATCTTTGGGTCAGTGGGTCAAAGGACACCTACTAGGACAGGACACTAGACACGTTTTGTGGAGGGCAGTTTACTCCTGGCTACACCACCAACTCTTCACACGTTCCCAAAGAATCCCCTGGCCTCTTAAGTCTCTAAGACACATCTTTAACAGCAGCAGTGCCAGGAATCGTCTTATGTAACTTCACGACTGGCCAGCAAGGCAGAGACTGGCCCCACTTACAGATGACAAGACAGGCTCAGGAAGGACGAAGCGTCTGCTCTGAGGTCACACAGCTGTCCAAATCGCAGCCAGAGTGCTTTCAGAAGTGTGTATCTGGCCCTGGTCGGGTGGCTCAGTTGGCTGGCGCATTGTCCCATGCACTGGGTTCGATTGCCAGTTGGCTGAATATGGGAGGCAACTGATCAGTGTTTCTCACATCTCTCCCCTCTTTTCCCTCCTCTTTCCACCCTCTCTCTAAAAATCAATAAAAATACATCCTCGATTTAAAAAAAATGCACACCTGACCGCATCACTTCCTGCTTAGACACCTTACAGTGACTCCCCGATTCCAGACCTTTCCGCTTGGCTCACAAGACCCTGTGTGAATCAGCCTCTGCTCTCCACGCAGCCTCCTTGCTGCTCCCTTCCAGCTCAGCTGAAACTTCTTTCCGTTTGTCAACTCTTCCTTCCCTCTGAGCCTTTATACACACTTGCCATGGATTCAGCACTCTCTCCTGCATCCTAATTGTCAGGACTAACTCCTGTTCGCCCTTCGGGACCCCCCATGGATGCCAATTTCTCCAAGAAGCTTTCTCTGCTCCTCCTCTGAGCTCCCATAGTCCCTTAGACATCCTCTAACATAGCTGCTTATTAAATCGTCTCCTGCCTCCCATTCCACTAGACCGAACCCACATATCTCTCCGTCCAGGTGTGCCCCCTCTGCCAGCTCAAGGCCCAGCACACAGTAGGTGCTCAGGAACCAATGGGCAGATGGATGGATGGGGAAGCAGGGGTTTGTGAGGTCTGCCTGCACCCAAGCCTGTTCTCTTTCTCAGTGTCTCTTTAACTTGTCCCTACTCAGCAACGAGTGGAATATAAGGGGGAAATTTTTAAAGGAAAAATATACTAAGTCCTCGCCAAATGGCTCAGTTGGTTGAAATGTCGTCCCACACACCAAAAGATTGTGGGTTCAGTTCCGGTCAGGCCACATATCCAGGTTGTGGGTTCGATCCCAGATCAGGATGTGTAGGAGAGGCCACTGATCAATGTTTCTCTTTCACATCGATGTTTTTCTCTCTGTCCACCCAAATCAGCAAAAAAATGTATCCTCTGGTGAGAATTTTAAAAAACAGAAAAATTTCTGAGGTCTTTGAGGCTGAAGTTGTTTAACCAGGAAATACTTGTTCTGCCTCTGAATATGCAGCATAGTTTTCTAGACTCTAAAAGATTTTAGTGGAGCCCCAGGCCCAATGGTGTGTGTGGGGGGGTGGGGGGGTTGGACAGGAGCCGCCTCCATCCAAGACCCAAACTTCTTACCATAGTTAACATGACCCAGTAATGGAGCCCATGCCCAGCTCCCCATGCCCTACTTCTTTGCCTCTTGCTCTCCGTGCCTCAGCTGTTCCTTCCAACTCAGCCATCTGCACTGGGTCCTCTGCCGGGAACGCTCTCCCTGTGGCCTCCCCGTCTCCCAGCTGCAGCGCCCTGTCTTCACAGCGGTCTTCCCGAGTCACCCAGCCACTGTTGACCTCTTCTGTGTGTTCCTGGCGCATTCCCTGTCCTTTCCTTCAGAGCGCATCATTTCTGAGATTCCCTCGTTGACTCATTTGGTTGTCCTTTCATCAGCTCTCTCCTGGGTTTGAAACAAGCACTGTGAGGGTGGGGTCCTTGTCAGTCTTACTGAGCCACCCTAGTGCCTGGCCCATTGTGGGCAACTCGGTAAGTATCAGTTGAATAAATGAGTGAATGAATTGTCTGGCAGCCCAGCTCTTATCACTCACTGCCTTTGGTTTCATGCGTCCCCGGTCCCCTCCTGTGCATATGGGCCCCAGCCACTCTGGCCCCTGCTCTGCTTTACCCCACCTCCTATGGCTCAGGTGCCTGCTTACAGTGCCCTCTCCAGCTCCTCCCTGCTGGCCTCTGGCTGCCTCTCCAGAACCTATGCCTGTTAGTCCCTCCCTTCCCGGCGGTGGCTCTCCACTGCCCCCTCCCGGCACTAAGCAGCACAACCGTCACTCTGGCTCCACATCATTGAGTTAGCCTTTCCAGGCACGTGGCCTCCTGCCCAGGCTCGGGTTTTGATTCCAGGCTAACCAGGAATGCGTGTCAGACAGCCCCTGCCTCAGCCCTGCTGACCAAAGAACCGGGGTGTTGACACCATCCCCCTGTCTTCCCACAGATACGTCTCCTGTGTGCTTGGATGTCCCTATGAAGGGAAGATCTCCCCAGCCAAAGTAGCTGAGGTGTGTGTGAGTGTCAGGGTGGGGGGTTGTGGGGTGGCCTCCTGCCTGCGCCTGAGTGCATAGCCTCCTCTCGCCACCCTTTCCTGATGGGTCGCTGACTTCCTTCATTAACATCCCTGCTCTCCAAGCGAGTAATGCCTCCAGTTGAGTTTCCCGTCTGGTTAGCGGACAGGCTATAACTGAGGTGAGCATCCTTTTTGGAGAGGCTCCTTCCCCGTCCCCACCCCCGCACCTTGTGGAGCCTTGTCCTGGCCAGAGAGGCCACTTCACATCCTCTGAGCAGCCACCAAGTCAGCCCTGAGGACACAGCGTGGAAACTGAGTTTGAGCCGAGCGACACAAGAGCTCAGGGTATTCAGTCCTCAGACCCACCCTGCAAACTCGCTATTATTGCTGAGACTAATAACTTGCATGCAGGTTGCCGGTGGTGCCACCAGGTCTCCACCCCCTTCTCGTTTACCTCCAAAGCCTGCTCGCTCTTCCCCAAAACCATGCAGCGCCCAGAAATGAGGAATGGCAGCGGTGGCATCTGGGATTGAGAGCGCCTGCTGTGCTCCATGGCCCAGCTTCCTGTTGTCACCACACCCTTCAGAGGCTTGCCACTGTTTTCAGAAGCAGACATGGAAGCTCGGGAGAGGGGAGAGCTAAGCCCCTGGCCAGGAGCCCACAGCTGGTGAGAGCGGAACTGGGATTTTAATCCAGCGTCGGCTCACGCCCCAGCCGCTCCTTCCGCGGTCCCTCTGGCCGCACAGGCCTCGGGCTGCCGTCACTCCTCACCATTTCCTTTCTGCCGCAGACCATTGTTGAGTGCTGGCCCGCCACATCCTTCCTCCACCTTCTCAGCCGCCGGGTGGAGGGAAGCGTCTCCTTGGGCCGGTTTTGCAGTGATTTTAGGGCTTCATCAATGGGCTATACATTCAAATAGTTATGTGCTTCTGCTAAAAATATAAAGCTGCCACCTCTGACCATGATTTCACAGATCTTCCCACCAAGGAGAAGACTACAAGAAAGGGGTCAGTTTGCTGAGTCCAGGGGCTGGGTCTGCCACGGGGTATGAAGGTGGTAAGGGAAGGACTGGAATTTGAGATGCAAAGTGGCCCGGTGGGTTTAGTGCTCAGACACGGAGGTGCTCTGAACAGGCCAAAGTACCCCTGTTTCGGAGCCTGGGACCCTGGCCTTGGGGAATCTGGTATCCTCCAGCAGCCTGTTTGTTTTCCCAGGTCAGCAAGAAGCTGTACTCAATGGGCTGCTATGAGATCTCCCTGGGGGACACCATCGGTGTGGGCACCCCTGGGATCATGAAGGATATGCTGTCCGCTGTCATGCACGAGGTGCCCGTGGCTGCCCTGGCGGTCCATTGTCATGACACGTATGGCCAGGCCCTGGCCAACACCTTGATGGCCTTGCAGGTAAGCCAGGCATGTCCCAGGAGAAAGACACGTGTCCCTTCTCAAAGGACATGGCGGAGGACTGCTGTGTTTCATCTGTGCTTTCAGCAAGCCTTCACTGTGCTGAATGCTGGTGCCTGCGTGACAGGCCTGGGCCCACCATGATGGACATGAACGTGTGACCCTGCGCCAGAAGTTCTTATATCTATGGGGGTGGGGGGAGAGACAGTGCGGGAGTGGGGGGTAATCCTAATGCATTATGACAAATGCTCGAAGGAAGCGTGGGCTGAGGAAGGTCCCCAGCCCAGCTGGGAGGTCAGAGAGGATTTTCCAGAAGAGGCCTAAGTGAGGCTGGAGGGACCTGAAGAAGTTCAGCAGCTGAACAAGGGGAGCAGAGGTGGCGTGGCAGTGTGGCATTGTAAGACCGAAGGAGGGATCAGGGAGGACTGCTGTGCCCTGGTCCTGGATGGCGTGTGGATTCGAGTGTGCCACCCTCTGGGAGAGCAGCAGGCAAGGAGCCAGGCAGCAGAGAGGGAGGCAGAGGTCAGAGGGAGAGCCTTCAGCTGCTTTCCGGAGATGGGACTGGAACTTCGGATTGGGTTTCCCTCAAGGCTTGCTTCCTGTGGACCGGGCCTATCTGAGGAGCCGAGGCCTGGCTGCAGTAGAAGGAACGTTCTCAGTGTCTGACCACCTTGCTGTGGCGTTCGTCTCTCTCCGCCCTGTTGCCTTTAGGAGAGCTCATGTCTGGGTGATTCTGTTACTTCCTGGGTCTGTTTCTCAGAGGTGTGGTTGGCAAGGCTGTTAAGGTCTGTTAGAAGCCTAAGGGGAGAGAGGGAACAGTTACCTACAAGTAGGAAATGACGGACCTGGGGAAACGGCCCGGGCCCCTGGCTGAGAGAGCAGCCTTGTGAGGGAGGCGCATAAATGAATCCCAGCAAAGCACAGGATCTGAAATCCGCCTTCAGAGGGAGGCCGTGACTTTAGGTGCGTGATCAGGAAGGGCCTCTCTGAGGAAGTGACTTGGAGGCTGAGACCTTAAGGGTAAGACGGAACCTTGAAACCATCGAAGGGCTGAGTGGGGATGTTCCTGGCAGAGGAAACAGTGTACACCAGAAAGACTCACACTGGCCCGGAGCTAAAAAGAGGAACACTCCCTCTTTTCGTGGGATTTTCTCCTTAACAGAATCATAAACCAAAGGGATGAATAACTTGCGACAGAATTGCAGGCAGCAGCAGTTGGGAGGTTTATAAGGACCAGCTTTGTCGGCTCCGGCCCCCACAGTGACAGCCCTGTGTCACCCCTTCTGTTTCCAGATGGGAGTGAGTGTCGTGGACTCTTCTGTGGCCGGACTTGGAGGCTGTCCCTATGCACAGGGGGCATCGGGAAACTTGGCCACCGAGGACCTGGTCTACATGCTGGAGGGCTTGGGCATCCACACGGTAAGCTTGTCTGCCCTGTGGCCACAGCCCTGAACTAACCAGAGGACAGAAGCTGATGGGCTTGTTTAGTTATTGCTTTTTGGGGGGTCAGTGGAGGAGGGAAGGAGAAGGAGTTAAGAAGGGAAGGTGCCAGGGGATTATTGGGTACTTTTGAGATAGCAGAGTGTGGGTGGTTCAGGCCCAGAGAAGGCCAGGCTCTCAGTGTGAGTTTGACAGCTCAGTTTAAGGAGGCACCAGGGTGTAAGGAAAGAGCCCCCAGGGCGCTGTCAGGGTCAGTAAGGGCAGCCAGTGTGAACTGGCAGCACAGCAGCCATGCTTTGGGATCAGATGGACCTGGGTTGAAAACCTTGTCCTGCCTCTCACACCAGCTGTGTGACCTGACAGATTACTTCACCTCTCTGGGCCTAAGAAATGAGAATGATAACAGCACCTGTCCTGTAGGGCCATTAGGAAGATTAAGAAAACGTAAAATGCTTAGCCCAGAACTGAGCACATAGTACACATCAGTACATGGGAGCTATTGCCATGAACAGGTTTTCCTCTCTCTGCCGCACAGTACGTTGCTTCATTGTGTACTTTTTGACTACTATGGGCCAGGCCCTGTGCTAGGCCCTGGAGATGGAAGACTGACGACTGAGATTCCTATTCTGGTGACAGATTGAGGCATCCTACACAAGGGGATTGGGGGTGGGGGAAGGAGCGATGCCAGGAGGACATGACCTCAGGCAGCATGCTGGTGTCCATCATCAGAGGAACAAGAGCCTGTCTTCACCTTCACTCTTTCTTTTCATTAAAAAAACATTTTTTTAGGGAGGAAGAGAGAAATACCAATGTGAGAAACATTGATCGGTTGCCTCCCACACGCGCCCAACCGGGGATAGAACCTGCAACCCAGGTATGCGCCCTGACCCGTGTACAGAAGGATGCTCCACCCAACCCAGCCACACCGGCCAGGGCCACCTTTACTTTTTAGTATCACAGTTGTCTGTCCAATCTGATGTTTCCCTGGGTATTGAGGGCATATCATGACTTACTGCATCTTCCACTTTGTTTCTCAAAGGGTGTGAACTTCCAGAAGCTCCTGGAAGCTGGGACTTTTATCTGTCAAGCCCTTAACAGAAAAACCAGCTCCAAAGTGGCTCAGGCTACTTGTAAACTGTGAGTCCCTTGCCCACCTGAAGCTCTAGGGACTGTGGGAACAGGGGCACGTCTGATGATTCACCGATGGACACACAGAAATGGGGATGACATCAGCAGGAGCAGGCACCTCACCACCAGGACACCTAAGTATGGCTGCCAGGCTTTGGGGGCTAGAGGCCTCCCTTCACCATGGACCCCGGAGTTGAGGGCACTTGGGAACCCACTTCCCTGGCTTGGGTTGATCCTCAAGTCTTACTTCTGGGTGACATCTGCCAGGTGGCGACACAGCGCAACCCTGCCGTGGCCTTGGCGCCATTGCTCTCTGACTTTGTGGGACAAAAGGCACGGACGGTTTTTCCTTGAGCTGGAGGGAGGGCATTTGCTGGAGGGACGAGGGCTGAGCTTCTGCATTGGCCACCTGCCAACGTAGCCCCTCTGAAAAAATCACTCTATGATTTTTGAAAACAGCTATGTAATTAAAGGTTTAATGACATGGAACCATTCCAGCACTCTGCAGATGTGTGTATATATGAGAGCAGAGGAATAAAGCGTCTTTATTCGCACTCTGAGAGGAAAATGCAGACTAGCCTTGGGATTTTTCTCCGTTTCTCCATCTGAGCCTCAAAAGCAGTTTCTGGAAAATTGGTGGTTTGGGTTTACTCTTGGCTCTGACCAGGGCTGTTGCACAAGCTCACCCCCTCCTCCCCCGCACCCCGGGCAGCAGCGGCCAGGTGCTCCTCTGGGGCTGGGCTAGAGCAAGTCTGGGTTCCTTAGTGTCTGGTACCTCAGCTCTGCGGCCAGCCATCCTTGGTGGCCCAGAGCTTTCCGGGTTTGGGGAAACACTTGTGCATTTATTTCTTTGCGGGGTTTCATCCCTCAGTAAGTCATGCCTTTATACACACATCGTTCCCTGGCACCTACCTCTGTCTTAGACAGAAACCACCACTTTTTAACCCACTGTGGGAGGCAGGAGCAGACGGGCCACTCCCAGCAGCGGGGACCACAGTTTGTGTGAAGAAGGATGAACTAGCGGCCGAGCGCAGTCGGAGGTCCCTCCGTTTAGCGGGTGTTCGAACTAGACTTCCCCGCACCTGAGCCTCCGGGCGACGTGCACCCTTCCCTCCGGGCAGCGCGTCCCTTCTCGCCTTTGTTCTACGCAGCTGTGTCTTTTTTTTTAATATCTTTTTAAAAAAATATATATTTTATTGATTTTTTACAAAGAGGAAGGGAGAGGGATAGAAAGAAACATCGATGAGAGAGAGACATCGATCAGCTGCCTCCTGCACGCCCCACACTGGGGATGTGCCCGCAACCAAGGTACATGCCCTTGTCTGGAATCAAACCTGGGACCTTTCAGTCCGCAGGCCGATGCTCTATCCACTGAGCCAAACCGGTCTCGGTTGCAGTTGTGTCTTCACACACTGAAGAGAGGGCTTGGCGGGTACAAAAGGGTGGGAGCAGCTGCGGGGGAGCCAGGAGACGGGCTTGTCGGCCCCGCTCCGGTCTGGGGCTCCCGCCGCGGTTCATCTGCCAGGCGCCCCGACGACAAGCCTCATCTCCCGGCGCGCTGCCCGCGCCGCTTCCAGGGGTCGGGACCCGGGCGCCCACCACGGGGCGGACCTCTGCCGCTTGGCTCCCGGCCCCGGGTCCGGCCGCACCTCCCTTCCACCAGCCGCTCCTGAGCGGGCTGCGCCGCCCACTGCTGGCCTCCACGGGAGCGCGCGGCGCAGGCGCCTTCAACCGCGGTTTCTTGGTCCTACCGGCGCCCCGTAGTTCGATTTTCCGATTGACACGTTCGCTGAGGGCGTGGGGGAGGCGGGGCCGGGTGGGCTGTGGGCCCTTAAAGGGACCGAGGGGCGGGAGGCGGCTCCGCTGGAGGCAGCGCGGGACGCGCGGTCCAAGGCAGGTTCGGGAGGGGAGTGTGGGGCCGGACGGGCGGACTCGCGAGGGGCCGGCGGTCCGCGGGGAGCGAGGGAGAGTTTCGGGGGCCGGGCCGTACCGCCGGGGCTCGCCCCCGGGGCGCCCAGTCCCGCTGCCCCGGCTGGGGTGGCCCGGGGTCATTCATTCCCAGCCCGGGGACTCCTGGCGCGGCCGGCTCCCAGCCGGGACCCAAATCCCTGCCGGGACCCCGCGCCCCCTCCCACCCCTGATGCAGGCTGGGGGGCCCAGGACCGAGAGCTGAGCTGGGCCGCCCCGCCGGCCGGTGCGGGCTGACCGCTCCACCCACCTTTCTGCCTGCCTCCCAGGCACCCTCCGCTCCGTGCCCGGCCCTCGGTGGAGCGGGGGTGGGGGCGGATCGGGCGTCCGGGGCAGAGTCCAGCGGGAAGCAGTGGGATGAAGGGCTGAATGCTTTCACGAGGGGCGGGCTTGGGAGCCTGGAGCTCCGGGTTCTAGCTCAGCTACCAACTGTTACCGCAGGCAAATTAATTACTTCATCTCCCTGACTTTACTACCCTGTCTGTGAAGTGCCAGTGACAGTATCTGCCTCACCGGGATGCCGGCAGAATTCAGGAAATCAGTGCAGAAAGGCGCCCGGTCCAGCGAGGTCGCTCAGCCAAGCTGGAGCCGGATGAGCCAGGAGGCACTGAAGGCAGCCTGGCAGGAGGCGGCTGCGGGCCAGGCCTCCCCGTGAAAGGCCTCAGTGTCTGGAGCTTCCTGCTCCCGCCAGCCCCGCTGTGCTGTTTGTTCAGGGCGGGGTGCACACCTTGCAGGGGAGTGCATGCCAAGGCCACGTCTACACCGGCCAGCTCAGGGAGGACTAGAGTTGGGTGGGATCCTTAGCTCCAAACCCCAGTGATCCAGCTGGCCCTGGCTGGCCGGGGGTGGGGTGGGGTGAGGCCAATGCCAGGACAGCTTCAGCCCCAGAGCTGGGCTCAGCCTGCCTGGCAGAGGACCCCGCCCTGAAACCACCTGGTAATTTCCTGCTTCCTCCTAGCTGACCCCTCAGGGAGTAGTAAGTCAGGGGGTCGTGTACAGCGAGGAGCCAGGAGCCAGGTTACCCATAAGTGATCTCCAAGGCCTCAGGCCAGACCATGAGGGTATCCAGACCTGGACCAGGGCAGACACCAGAGCCACCCTATTCACTAGGACACACTACTGCCTCCCTCCGAGGCCGGACTCCACGTGGAAGGAGCTGAGCGCCAGCCTCAGCCACCTCTGAGGCTCTGTGCTCTGGTCCAGGCGCAATGGCAGAAAAGGTGCTGGTAACCGGCGGGGCTGGCTACATCGGCAGCCACACGGTGCTGGAGCTGCTGGAGGCGGGCTACTCCCCTGTGGTCATCGACAACTTTCACAATGCCATCCGCGGTAAGCGTGGGGTGGGGCTGGGCTTCTGGAGGGAAAACCCTGGGTACCACCTCCAAGGGGGGTGTCTGGCTAGTCTCCAGGACCCCACCTCTGGCCTCTGTGTGCCCAACCAGGCAGTGGGTCCATGCCCGAGAGCCTGCGGCGGGTTCAGGAGCTGACAGGCCGCTCTTTGGAGTTTGAGGAGATGGACATCTTGGATCGGGCAGCCCTGGAGCGTCTCTTCAAAAAGGTGGGGGGGGCTTAGGAGTCAGGCAGGGGCACCGCTGAGGGCCGGGCCTTGCAGAGCAAGCTCTGACCCCTCTTGTTCCTGCAGCACAGCTTCACGGCGGTCATCCACTTTGCGGGGCTCAAAGCTGTGGGCGAGTCAGTGCAGAAGCCTCTGGATTATTACAGAGTTAACTTGACAGGAACCATCCAACTTTTGGAGGTGAGACACGGGGAAGGACAGACACTGGCAGGGCGCCTAGCCATGTGGGCAGTGTCAAACAGCGGGTCAGGGGGGTAGAGTCAGGCAGGGCCCAAACCTGCACCATCTTGGACACATGTCTTTACCTCTCTGCCTCAGTCTCCCCACCTGTACGTGGGAGTGCCCATACCTCAGCACCCCCCCGACCTTGAAGGAGGAAGGGGGCTGGGAGTAACTGATTCCTCCCCCCACGGCCAGATGATGAGCGCGCACGGGGTGAAGAACCTGGTGTTCAGCAGCTCAGCCACCGTGTATGGGAACCCTCAGTACCTGCCCCTGGACGAGGCCCACCCCACGGGGGGCTGTACCAACCCCTATGGCAAGTCCAAGTTCTTCATCGAGGAAATGATCCGGGACTTGTGCCAGGCAGACAAGGTGAGGGGTCCCCATGACCCAGCCCTAGCTTTGCCCCCAGGAGCCTACAGGAAGCGTCAGTGACTGCGCAAGGTCACAGCACCTGGGGAGGGCCGATCCCCCTCTTCCTTTCCAGGGACAGAGGAGAGGCACAGGGGGACATCAGAGGTCAAGGCCTCTGCCTTGGGCTGGGACACAGCCTGGACCCTCACCCCCATCATCTGACCCGTGTCCCGCAGACCTGGAATGCAGTGCTGCTGCGGTATTTCAACCCCACGGGCGCCCACGCCTCGGGCTGCATTGGTGAAGACCCCCAGGGCATCCCCAACAACCTCATGCCCTATGTCTCCCAGGTGAGGGAGAAGGGGCGGGAGCCTTTCCTCGGCCCCTAAAGTTGCGGGGGGCAGCTAGGTTGCGGGAAGAGCTGACCTGACCTCCACCCCAGGTGGCCATCGGGCGGCGGGAGGCACTGAACGTCTTTGGCAACGACTATGACACGGAAGATGGCACAGGTGAGCCCCGGATCCGGAGGACTCAGGAGTGGGAGCCCAGGGGGAGACTGAAGTGGGACAGACCACACTGAACCCTCCCACCCACCCACCTCCCCCGC
>PVJN01060884.1:0-11447 GCA_004026805.1 Lasiurus borealis
TATATATATATATATATATATATATATATATATATATATATATATATATATATATATATATATATATATATATATATATATATATATATATATATAAAGTTTAAATTTAACTGAGCATTCTGTGCTTTACCTGGCAACATTCCCAAGGAGGAAAGAAACCTTAGTGAGCATTAGTAATGGTGACTTCAATTCTCTAATCAAATACTCTCAGACTTTTGCTTTTGTCTGGTAAACATTCCTCCCTGCCCTCAGGGGGATCCTCCTGGCAACTTTCAAAGCATGCCACCTTGGTCTTGTCTTGGGTGACTGAAGAAAGCTTTTTACTATTTTTATTCCTTAACTTTTGTTCTTTTCTAAAAATCTTTTTTTTTTTTTTTTTTAAAGAAATAACACCAGTTTACAAACTAGCATATAGCTACCTATATGGTAGTGGAGAAATTTTAACTTGCTAAAGCATGTCCTGAGGGGTCTGCTGATAATACCCATTGACTTGTTGAAGGGCACAGTTTGACTCATAACAATAGCACAAGTTGCCCCTAAGGCTATATTCCAGGAACAGAGCAAAGTTTAGAATGGATGAGCAGTTTAAAGTTACACTGGTACAGAAACAATAGTCCAGGGAATCAAACTTTTAGAAACTAGCTTAAAAAGTGGTCCGAACAGATAGCTTGCATGTGAATTTTAGGAGAAGTGATTTATTCACAGAGAAAGAAATGTGTGGAGGAGCTAAAAGGACAGGTTATGTCCTCAGGAAAGTACATAACAAGACCATTTCTGTGGCTTAAAGGAAGGTTAATTCCTAAACTCCAATAATCAGGTGAGAGACAAAATAAACAAAATGAATAGGACAAAGGTATCTAATATAACCATTATTGAGATAGTATATATGATCTGCTTAGTTTGGTTCCTGACTTAAAGGACTTATAAAGGCTTAATAATTATTACCCGTTTTATTCACTTTAATAGATCCCAAGATACTTTTTCTTTAATTAATCCTTTCTAAAACTCAGGTATACTTAAAATCTATGGAATCTTAAAAGCATCTGGTGTCAGATGGTAGTTATGAGTTAGTAATATAAAAACCTTCCTTCGATATCGTTGGTAAGATAAAAAAAATTGCCCCCACTAGCATCATGACAATAAAGCAAGCTGTCTTTTTATGGTGAGAAGAAAAAGTGTCTATGATTAGAAAAAACTATGGTGTCATTAAACTAAACATTGATAGATTGCTTGTACGAAATGTAGTAGTGCACAGGGGCAAATAAATAAAATGCTTCTATGTTAATCCAAGTAAAGATTGCAAGCATATTCACATAATAATTCTATCTTAGCCTTCTCTCAATGTTTCCATTCCTTTAGGGAAAGTACAAATGAGCAGTAAAAGGGATAGAAAACAGATTATTGTAGTTTGGGGGCAAGAACTGCAAGAACCTGAAAGATCTTGAATAACTAAGTTGACTTTGTTTTTCCTACTGCTTCCCTCACTACCTGCAATTTCAATTAAACAATAGTGCATACTTTACTAATTTAGTAACAGTATTTTTATCAATCATCATAGTTTGAGGTGATTATAGAAAAGAGTTATTGTGCAATATAGATGATGTAATCCATAAAGTTCTAAGAATGTGTTCTGCCACAGCATGGATCAATTTTATTTATTTATTGCATCACTACCATTTTAATATAATGGCTTCTCTAATTTAGTCTCATGGAACCAATGCAAACATTTATTTATTTTTCTCCCTCTACCCTGTCAACCTGCACAAACTCTTCTAGAAAAATTCTTCTAGTAATTATCTCCTGATGATTTGTTTTGTATTTTTAACTTTTTTTTTCTTTATTTCAGTCCATCTCTATACTCTTCTCCTAACTAGGTCCTATTTACACTTTGAATGAAATCTAAATTTCACAATTTCTGGGTATTCTCCAGGATCTGTGTTCTCCATCTCATATTTTTTAACACATATTTTCTAAATAGGTTTAAATTCTAGCTAACTACAAGAATTATATTATCCTCCTTAAAGTGGGGATAATAACTATACCCCTCTTAAAAGGCTGTATACTAATAGATTAATTTATAATGAGCTCAATGCATAAAAAAACTTAATAAATATTAATTCACACCATAACTCTTGGTGCCAGATATTAAGTCTTTGCCAATTTACATATGTTCCACCCAACTGCATTTTTAGTTCCTTGGCAACAGCCAACATATACTTATATATACTAGAGGCCTGGTGCCCAAATTAGTGCACTCAGCCTGGCCTGTGGGATCAGGCTAAAACTGGCTCTCCCATATCCCCTGAGGAGAGCTGGATTGTGAGAGGGTACAGGTGAGGCCAAGGGATCCTACTGGTGCATGATCAGGGCCAGGGAGGGGCATAGGAGGTTGGCCAGCCAGAGAAGGACTGCAGGAGGACTCCAGGGCCTGTCTGGCCTGTCTCACTCAGTCCCAATTGGCCAGACCCAAGCAGCAAGCTAACCTACTGGTTGGAGCATCTGCCCCTTGGTGGTCAGTGCACATCATAGGGAGAAGTTGAGCAATCTTAGCATATCATTAGGATATTTTGCTTTGATTGGTTAAATAGCTGACCAGATGACTGGATACTTAGCATATTCAGCTTTTATTATTAGTATATGGGATGAGTCTATTTTGGTTCCTAGAACTGTGCTTTTTATTTAATCTATTAAGTCAATACTTATAAAATCTATTGATCTGGGATTTAAAATGCATTTCATGGTCAGCGATCTTAATGGTGATAAAATTATTCTGCATGTTGACTGCATCCATGTCAATATTCTGTATGTGATCTTGTGCTATAACTTTGTATGATGTTAGCATGGGGGCAACCTGGTAAAAGATATGTGTTAGGGTTGCCGAAGGAGGAACACCAAGTGGTTAGAGATTATAAATTTATTAGGGCATCTGGATAACCAGATGAGCCGAGCCTAAAAAATGGTGCCAGGGACGAGGAGTCAGAGATTTTAAAAGACTCTAGGTGGGCTTTTTCTGGGCAGACAATTCTCTGGGTGGGTCTGGATCCTAGGAAGGTCCAGAGGGGAAGGATAATAGTCTTAGCAAGTGGAATGTGGTCTCAGGGAAAGGAAATATGGCCTAAGTGAAAGGGTTATGTCCATTGTGAAGTAGCCTAAAGGTCAGTTCCCAGGGGAGGGGTATCGATTCAATTATGTGATCAGACCTAACAATATGCAGAATCTTTAGCTTATTTCTACAGCTTCAATTGAACTTACAATTACCTCTAAATAACACAAGTTAAAATGCAGTGTGAGTGGCCTGCAGTTGTTCAGTGTTCCTTTTGTTTTGGCGGTGTCCTGGTTTGTTTTATGTAAGTTGAGGGGCTGCATATCAAGTTATCTTTAATAAGATAAACTAAGAAGAATAAAGCAAAAACGATTTAAGTACTGATCCATTTCAGTACATTCACTTCTTTTTGTAAGCAATTAAACTCATTTAAATCAGCCAAAATTGTCGGGCACTTGGGAGTTGTATATTCTCGGTGGCTCCAGTGAGTTTGTGTTTTAATTTTCACTTCCTTTGCCAGTTTAATGCCTTATTTGCCATAGCCAGCTCCTCTCCTTGGGAATCGTTTCACCTTCCCAAGCATGTTATCACCTCACACACAACCCGTCTGTGTTTTGCAGGCCACTTGTAGCAGAAGAGAGCCTGCCAAGTCCTCTGTGGACTCAGGCACCTTCCTCTGCCCTTGAGCACCTGGGCCTTTTTGGAAATGACTTTATCTGTCATTTCTCTTTCTGAATACAGTACGGAATAGCTTTAATCATGCAGTGCTGCAAATCTGAACAAAAGAAGCCGAAGGGATCAGGGGACCTGGATCTCTCATCTGTCACTTCAGACAACCAGTGGAGAGGACCTTAACGGCAGCTCAGACCCGGGGGATGTTCCACCGGGACTGCTGCGTCCGTGAGATGGGATCAGCTTTCATGATCTCAACTCAAACCCAGCAGCATTCCTGTGTTCTGTATTATTACCTGAAGCGTGTGCACCCACAACATTCGGGGGAAATTAAATCACTGGTGAAAGCACCGTGTATCTGGATGTGTACACAGGGACAACAAAATTTTGATACAGGTACGAATATCTTTATTTTATGGAAAGGGTTTAAAAGGAGTGAAATAATTTTCCATAGGTGACTGAATCAGATTGAGGGAAGGATTTGAAATTGAAGGCCCCAGCTCATAATTACAATTCTGATCCTTTGCTTTTATTTTGTTTTCTAGAGTTTACTTATTTGTCTCACTTTGGGATAGTCTGTTTTTGTTTGTTTTGTTTTGTTTTTTAAGATAAAAAATGTTGAATATAAAATAGACAAAGAGGTATGATATGGCAAACTCTATTATTTACCAGTAGTATGTATATCTTGGAATTTTGCTGAGGATATTTGGGGAGCCAAAGGACCTATAACTATTTAGATGATAACGCACTAATAGATATGTTCTGAATACTTACATGTTATTGTTATTTATTATTATTATTATTATTATTATTATTATTTTGTCAAAGAAGAAAAGCAGGATTATCTACATCTGAAATATCTAAGTAGCAGTTTCAGGAAGTACCTATGCAAATGTATCCACCAATGCCTCAAGATACATAGAAAATGACCCTTAAATGGCATAATATTAAATATGTTCGAATCCACTTCTTCCATCTTTACTGCTGTACCTCCTAGTATAGCTGCTTTGAACTATGTTTTGGAATTGTTTTTAATTACATTTTGGTGGAATTATCCTGTAATGAAAATAAGTCACTTCATTCACAATTAACCCAATTATTCAATATTTCTGAGGGCTTACCATACTGCTTTTCTTCTTTGATTTTTACTTTATTCAATTTTGTCAAACATGCATCAGGAAAACAAATTTTCAAAATTGTCCTATCTGGTATTAATATTTTTTCTATGCCTCCTACATGCTTTTACTTCATATTTTTTCTTCGATATGTAACTGACGCTCATCTGACCTTGCCTGATAGTGATTCCTGACCAAACACAGAGAATGAGTCCTAAGGTTCTCAGCCGAGTTGAGAATATTCATACCTAAACATATTCATGACGGCATTGTATTAAATGGGTTTGCTTTGAGTTAGAAGTTCAGTGATGGAGAGTATAGAGGAGGGGAGAAAGAATAACCCTGCCTGTGGCTGTTATGTTTGAGCCTGGGCGTATTGGGATGATGAGACTGGTATTCAAGAGCAGATGTGGAGAAAGAGGATGCCAGGAGAAGGGACCCAACCTAAAGGAGGCAGTTAATAGGATTCCAATTCAGGGAAGCAAAAAGAGATTCTAGAAGGATGGGGGTCTCAGTAATAGTTATATTCAGATACAAATCAGGAAGTCAACCAGGGTAGCAAGCTGGACATTATCCAGAAGGACAAGGTAGAAAAATACTTTTCAGAAAAGAGAGATGACCAGCAGGAGCTTCTGGTTGCTAGAGACCAAGGAAGATAGAGAAACTCTAGTTTGACTATGTCACCCAGATACCTGGGGAGTTTGTGTGATGAGGGTTTTGCCATCTCCCAAGCATTGAGGTCTGAGTTAAATGTTGCATCAGTACTAGTATTTCCAACTCTCACTTATTTTTTAGATATATTTTTATTGATTTCAGAGAGGAGGGGAGAGAGAGAGAGAAACATCAATGATGAGAAAATCATTGATCTGCTGCCTTCTTCACGCCCCCCTAATTGAGGATTGAACCACAAACCCTGGCACATACCCTGACCAAGATTTGAATCTTGACCTCCTGGCTCAAAAGTTGATGCTCACCCACTGAACGACACCAGCAGGGCTCTAACTCTCGCTTATTGGTGGCTGAGACCTAATCAATTAAGTGAACAAGATTTTTTTCAAATGTGCCCAACGTTGCACTAAGATGTTAGAAAGGATTAGGAAGAAAGGACCGCCGAGACTGGTTTGGTTCAGTGGATAGAGCATCGGCTTGAGGACTGAAAGGTCCCATGTTCGATTCCTGTTGGGGGCATGTACCTTGCTTGCAGGCACATCTCCACTGTGGGGCATGCAGAAGGCACCTGATTGATGTCACTCTCATCAATGTTTCTGACTTTCTCTCTCTCTCCCTTCCTCTCTGTAAAATATCAATAAAATACATTTTTTAAAAAAAAGAAGAAAGGACAATGACACATTATATTTTCTGTGTTCAAATAGATGTGCTAGCTGCAAATTTTGGTCACCTTGCCAAAATGCTTCTCAAAATACCACACAAGGAAAATGATCTGCCTTGGCGGTCAGTTTGCCACATTACAGTAAGTTTACTACAGAAGATAACACATTTTGAAGAAAAATAAGAATGCAGCACAGCAATTTAAAATCACTTCCTTATTTATGTATTTCTGATACATGTAGTTATTAAATAAATTTATCAATACAAGTAACATTTTTCAAATGAGGAAAATTGAATTCAAACTTTCTTCCAGTGAGTTACTGTGATTTTCATTGTGATGCTGAGTGTTTTTAATCCAATCCCTTTAAATTAGTTATGTTTCATTTTTTCTCATCTAAAGTTTTTGAAATATCTTTGAGTTAGGCACTGGGAGAAACCTTACAAAATGGCTCAAATGACAAACTGTCTTAAGTAAAATACTTTACACTACCACTTAGGAGAACAAAATTAACTTTTTAAATACACTTTTTATTCTGAGTGTATAGTTTCTAAATGTTTCTGCATATCAAATTGAAATAATGACATAATTATAATAACTCTTCTAGTACTTATAGTGACAAATTTATTCCTGGTTAATTCAGTTGTTTTTATGTAGGGACTTCCATGGGATTGTGCTTTAATTTAGTATTAAGCAGACTATTATTTGAAAGTGTTTCCAACTTGGCAATAAAAGGTGATGATTTAGTTATAATTAAATAGAAATGAATATATGAAAGCCTAATGAAGTTCAGAGAAGTATTCATTATGTTTCAGTACATTTATATTATCTGCTCGCCCAATAAATTGTTATACCTCCTTTGTAATTAACTGGGAATTAACTCAATTTTAAAAAACAATTTCTAGTCTCAAAATTCTTACTTTGTTATATTTTTGTTGAAAACCTAATTGAGAGTTCAAACAACATATCTTGTAATGAATCAAACAAAAAAATTGGTGTAGCTATGCAAGTGAATTATAACTGACTGAAACTGTTCTGGAATCATGATGGATCTATAGCATCCAACACTTTTCAGCACTGAATGTCTGTAAATATCTTTACACATTTTAGAGTTCAATGCTTTATCAAATACTGTACATACTATTTCTCTCCTGTCTTTTATTATCTGATATTAAGGCGCTATCACATCAACTCTTGTCAGTGAGTCATTTTTAATTTCTAAAAAATGGGATTTTTTACTTGTTTTACATTGCTGTGCTTTAATGCATTTGCCTAGCTGTGCTTTGCTTCCCACTCTCCCACCCTTCTTCCAAGTGTGGGAAAGGTTAAGAACTTTTTTGTTGTTGTCTCCTTCTTCTCCTCTTCTTCCTCTCCACCTTTTCCACCTTCTCCTCTTCCTCCTCTTCTTCTTTTTCTTTTTTTTTAAAATATATTTTATTGATTTTTTACAGAGAGGAAGGGAGAGGGACAGAGAGCTAGAAACATCTATGAGAGAGACATCGATCAGCTGCCTCCTGCACGCCCCACACTGGAGATGTGCCCGAAACCAAGGTACATGCCCTTGACCGGAATCAAATCTGAAACCTTTCAGTACACAGGACAACGCTCTATCCACTGAGCCAAACCGGTTTTGGCTTCTTTTTTCTTGAGCAGATTTATTGAGATGTAATTCACATATCCTGTACCTATTTACAGTACACAACTTAATGTATTTTTTAGCATATTCTCAGGCATATGCAACTATCACAACAGTCAAATTTAGTTCATTTTCATCACCTCATAAAACCCTATACACTTTAGATAGCATTCCTTTTATTCCCATCCTGGACCTCACCTCATCCCTAAGCAACCATTAATTTACTTTCTGTCTCAAAAGTTTTCTCAATCCTGGACATTTTATATATAAATGTAATCATATAATATATGATCTTTTATAACTGGCTTCATTAGCTTATCCTAATGTTCTCAATTTTTATTGATATTAAACATGAATTAGTATTTTATTCCCCTTTTATGGCCAAATACTATTCTGTGGTATAGATATAAGATATATATTTTTTAATCTATTTGTTATTTGATGAACATTTGGGTTATTTCTGTATTTTGACTTTTATGAATAATGTTGCTTATATAGATTTATACCCAAGTTTTAATGTTTAATTTCTCATGGTTATATGAATAGGAGTAGAATTGCTGGGTTATACAATAACTATGTATTTAACATTTTGAGGGAAAACAGCCAGGCTGTTTTCCAAAGTGACTCTATCATTTTATATCCTCATCAGCAGTTTATGAGGGTCCCATTTTTTCCACATTTCATCAGCACTTGCTTTTAATCTAACTTTTTTATTAGAGCCATCTTGTGGGTGATAAGTGGTATCTCACTGTGTTTTTAATTTGCATTTCCTTCATGACTAATGATGCCAAATATTTTAATGTACTTCTCGGCCATTTGTAAATTTTCCTGGGAGAAATGTCTATTTAGTTCCTATCCTCATTTTTAAACTGGGTTATTTGCCTTTTATTCTTGAGTTTTAAGAGGTTTATGTGTTTGAAATATCAGATATATGAGTTCCAAATAACTGAATGACTGCAGATTTTTCTTACTCATCAACAACTAGAATATAGTGCCAAGATTAATTGTGATTAAGTCACAAGTTTCTTATTTTGAACCCATGAATTTACCGCATGAATTTAGTGTTCATTTGTCATTTATTTTGTGTCTTTAAAATGAATATCAGTAAGAAATTTTAGAATAAAACTGTGTACAACAGTTAGTTCTTCATAGCCATATAATTACACATCAATATAGAACCCTTTAAAATCCTAACTCTAATATTGAGTCCTTAGCAGTTTGCATAACCACAAACTCTTACAGAGACTGAAGTACTAGAAAATTATAGTTTCCAGGAATGATTTTTTCTCGTGTCTAATGAGAGGCCTCTCATTGAACTTACCAGAGCAAGGAATGTAAAGATTGCAAGGAAAAGAGATTTTCCACATCTCACAACAAAGTGATTCTTACATCTAACTGAATTTTATATGTATACTAGAGGCCCGGTGCATGAAATTCATGCACGGGAGATCAGGAGTCCCTCAGCTAGCCTGTACCCTCTTGCAATCTGGGACCTGTTGGGAGATGTCCCACTGCTGGATCAGGCCTAAACTGGCAGTTGGACATCCCTCTTGCATTCTAGGACCAAACCTCCTACACGCTCGCCTGCCTGCCTGCCTGATCATCCCTAACCACTTCTGCCTGCCTGCCTGATCGCCCCTAAGCACTTTACCTGCATGCCTGATCACCCCTAACTGCCTATGCCTTGGCCCCCGCCACTGGAACTTTTATACTCATGAATGAATAAGTTTATGGAAACTAATTTCTGTACTTTTACACTTTCTCTACTGGCAGGAAATCTTTGATCTAGTCCTTTTATTTTTCCTGGTTTTACCTTTCTTAAAAATTATATCTTACCCTTACTGGTTTGGCTTCGTGGATAGAGCATTGGCTTGTGGACTAAAGGGTCCCAGGTTTGATTTCGGCCAAGGGCATATGCCCAGGTTTCAGGCTCAATCCCCAGTGGGGGATGTGTAGGAGGCAGCCGATCAATGATGGTTCTCTCTCATCATTGATGTTTCTAACTCTCTCTCCCTACCCTTTCCTCTCGGCAATCAATAAAATTATATTTAAAAAAATTATATCTCATGTTCAGGTTTAAATTGGAAAGACTGGTATAAGATTCTAGTCAAGGTGGCTCATGTAGTCCTACAGATGAGAACTTAACATACTAACTCTAATATTATGTATCTATATGATTACATATAAGGAAATATTATTAAGAGTAAGACAAAGAAAGGCCCCCATTCTCATCTCTTAGGATGTTGTAGTAACACTGTAGAACATAAGCACAATATTCAAAATATCAATTGACATTTTTGTGAACTTGTTTACTTTCTAATTTGTCTCTGCAGCTACTACACCATCTGAACAAAGTTTCCAAAGTTCCTCTGCTGTCTGCCCTTCTTTCTGCCCTTTATTGTCTTCCCAGCGCTGCATTTTTCTTCCTTCAGACCGTTTCCTCCAGGCTACCCTTTACTTCCTAAGGCAATAACCATTTTTAATCTTGCCAACCAAGCAAGAGATGGCTTGCTGACAAGAACCCAGCTGCCAAGCCCGAGCAGTTCTTCAATTGCACTCAAAGAGTAATGTCACATATTAGCAGTGAATTTCCTGTTTTGTTTTCAGATTGACCAGATATTCTTATTTCAGAAAAAGAGAAATAGGTTTCTATTTGGAAAGATGGAGCATGGAAACTTTGCCTTAGATAATTTAGGTTGCTTCTCCAGGAGTCAAGTATTCCAAACTACTCATTTCTCTACCACAAATGTTTTCTCCTTCAACCCTCACCACTGAGCTTCCTTGTGCTGGCTCTAATAATGAGGTTGGAAAGGTCCTACGTTAGACAAAATGCTTGTGTGTCTCCAAAATTCATATGTTGGAAACTGAATGCTCAAGAAGATGGTATTAGGAGATGAGGTTTTTGAAAGTAATTAGATCATGGGGGCAGAGTCCTTATGAAAGGAATTAGTGCCTTAATTAAAGAGAAGACCCAGAGAAATGGTCAACCCCTTACTATGTTATAAGTCAAGTCGGCAGTTTGTAGCTCAGAAGAGGGCCTTACCAGAGCCCAACTCTATTGTTACCCTGATCTTGGACTTCCAGCTCTCAGAACTGTGTGTTATAAGTACTCAGATTGTGGTATTTTATTATTGCAGTCCAAACAGACTATAAAACAGGTCCCTGGAATGATAATCACTTTCTTTTCAGTTGAGAAACTGGAAGTCACAGATTGAGAATTTGTTTTAAAGTAAAATAATCATGGAGAGAATCATGTTTCTAGATATAAAAGCATGAGATTAAAAACCATAACAAAATAACCATCTGTGACTGTACAAGGTTATTATGATAGGATTGGCTATATTCCCTATCCTGTCCATTACATCCCTGTGACTTATTGTACAACTGGAAGCCGGTACCTCTTATTTTCCTTCATGTTTTTTGCCCTTTTCTTGCCCTGTCTCTTTTGGCAAACGTCAGTTTATTTTCTATATCTATAGGACTGTTTCTGTTTAGTATTGTTTACCCTTTTTTTGTTGTGGCATTTTAGATTCTTCATATAAGTGATATCATGCAGTATTTGTCCTTCTCTGTCTGACTTAATTTCACTTAGCATAATACTCTTTTGGTTCATCCATATTATTGCAAATGGCAAGATTGCAGTGTGATGATCAT